>KK112228.1:2103-63777 GCA_000611955.2 Stegodyphus mimosarum | reverse complement strand
TACACACATTAGGAGTTCAAAAAGCATAGCGTCGAGATAAACAGAACTTGACATAAATTCGTTAAGAATTTAAAAACCAATGACTTCGTTGCCGAAGAAATTTGAATGACAGTACCAATTCTTTCAGGCATGCGTTTGAACGTTTTAAATTCTGTTATTCAAAATTTAGATTCAATAGTGATTGTTTTGAACTTTCTGGAGATGAAGTTATGAGGTATTTCTCCCGTCTTCTTGGCATGCCTTTGTGGTGTACTGATCAGTAGGCTCGGCTCGTATTCGAGAGGTATATGATTCGAGGGGAACTGAACAATGCCTCGGGAGTAACCTAATATCTGTTCTGATATTAGATATCTAATTTCTGAGTAACCTAATATCTCTGCAGTGGCATCCGAACTAAAATGTGGTGGATGATGATTCTCTACCACCAGGATTTGGAAATTGGGTCTCCTAATCCCCAGTCGTCCTATAAAATGGGGAGTATGTAAGGTACTTCTCCCGCCTTCTTAGCATGCCTTCAAGATGTAGTGGTCAGCACGCTCGACGCGTTTTTGAGAGATCTGTGGTTCGAGTCCCGGCGAGAGCACTGCACATTTTTCAGTATTTCCTGCCTCCAAAAAATCCTGATGACTCTGCAAAGTAATCAGTTTTGTCACAGTAGATATTTCGCTTATTCACTCAAGAGGCTTAGTGTTGATGTTGGATGGCGAAATGTTGCTGAAAACAAGGTAAAAAGTTTTACTTAGGTTGGAAAGGTTGGTTTTCCAATTTCTTAGAATGTGTATTTTTAACTATTGTTTAACTATTACACTGTTTTTTCTTCCCAGGCAATTTAATGTGCTTCTGTCTCCAGCAGATGTGTTCCTGCACAGCTGCTCTTGGAATGGAAAGAGCCTGCTTTAAAGATAATATTGATGCTTGCTCATATTAAGTCATATTTAAGTGATTTTCTGAACTTGTACTCCAGAGAGAGAGTTATTTCCAAAGCTTAACAGCGTGCTCATATCTTCGGTACTGTTAACAGTTCGTGGGTCTTTATTTAGAACCACAATTTTTAATTTTGCTTTTAAAAAACTTTCGACATTAAACACATTTTTAACTAACTTTGTACAATGTAGTTTTGCCATAAACATTGGAATGTTCATTATTTGTCCAGTGTGCATGTAAGGTATATTTTCCCTCCTTCTAGCATGCCTTCGCAGTGTAACAGTAGCACACTCGGCGCGTATTAGAGAAATCATTTGTTGAGTCCCGACCATAAAACTGATCATTTTTCATGTCTCCTGCTTCAAAATAACCTAATGTCTCTACAAGTGGGGCCCGAACTTAAGGTGGCGGACAATAATTTGTCACCACCAGGAGTTGGAAATTGGGTCCACTAATCCCCAGTCGTCATTTAAAAGGAGGAGTATATAAAGTAGTTTATCTTTCTTTTCAGCATGACTTCATACTGTAAAGGTAACACACTCGGCGAGTACTTGAGAGGCCCACGCTCGAGTCCCGGCGAGGGCACTGCTCATTTTTCATGTCTCCTGCTTTAAAATAATCTAGTAAATCTACATGAAGGAAAGGTTATGCTCTTTCAATGATGGTTCACGTAGTTGAACTGAAGGATTCAGCACAGTTATATAAATCTTGGCTCTTGTTAACAGCATGGATCAAGATTCACATAACTCTGTTTCGTTCGTCATATAACTTTTCATGTTCATTTTTCATTTGTTTCACTTTTCATATATTCTGTTTTACCTTTCATATAACATTTTTTCATTCCTTTCACTCATATAACTGTGTTTATAATA
The DNA here is from genome assembly GCA_000611955.2 of Stegodyphus mimosarum. Classification (NCBI taxonomy): domain Eukaryota; kingdom Metazoa; phylum Arthropoda; class Arachnida; order Araneae; family Eresidae; genus Stegodyphus; species Stegodyphus mimosarum. Next base: position 61,981 of record KK112228.1, on the reverse strand, counting down.
TTCAAATAACTCATTTATCATTTTCAGTAAAGAATGATTCTGTTTCGTGCTTGTTTTAGGATTCCCTTGTACCACCATCTTGACAGTCATTATTGTCAACAGGAAGGTATTCGATAATCTAATAGCAGAAAAATGCGTTTACGAAGTCGAAAGTGTTGGCAAACGAGAACTCAATTAAAAACATTGTAAAATTTTCAGGGCAGAAGAGATATTTTATAAAACTGTGTAGTTCACATAAACAGGACTCCACTCTATTTTAAATACAAAATACCCTTTGCTTAATTTTTTTTAATTTCCCTGATTTCTAATTCCAAAAATATTTCTTTCCCCCCCGCAGCTTCACGCATTATGAGATATGCGAATTATTTTACTTTTATTTCTAAATTTATGTGAACGATCTAGTTACATGATCTTTTCTCAAAAAAACTCACCTAATTGCAATGTAAAATACAGTTTACTCTTGACTGCGTATTGCCAACACAAAATGCACTTAATTATCATACGGAATTCGAAGATATCAACTGATAACAAAAAGAAAGTAAGAACTTGGAGGGAAAGTAAGAACTTCATAGTCGGGAAAAAAGATCTTAGAAAATAAATAAGATAGCATAATCTCAAAAAAATTTAAAACAAAAAGGTTTAGTATAAACCTACCCAAAAAGAATCTAATCCAGAAGGGATTGAAAACAAACTAATTTTTTTATTCTGTATTTTTCGTTTCAATGATTTCTTTGTATTTTTATTTTGCGAATAAGTTTTATTTTTTTATTTAAGAATTCTATTGTTTTGATCAGTTCTCATAAATTTAACTCAAATGCCATATTTTTAACCTCATTTCCTGGTTTGGTATGTTCATTTGCATGCGTGTCTGTCACATAAATCGGAAACAATTCTGAATTTTAAAATAAATTATTTTTAGTTAGTTCTAGATTATTTGAATTTTTACTTTCTCTTTTTGTTTCAGATACAAAACCGTTATCTTCTACAGTATTCCTACAGTATAAACAATAATATAAAATCGTACAAACGTGAAGCACGCCAGTAATGATAATTATTATTTTAATTATGACTTATCTTAATTATGATGGAACACTCTCTGTTTCGGGGGAGTTAATTAATAAATCCCCTTTCCTCATGGAGCCAAGATATTCCGTGTTGTCTACCGAGTTATATATCATTAAAAAATATGAAATTATATTTAACAAACGTGCTCTCGTTAATGCAGCAATTGGAAATGAAAATTATAAAACCCAAGAGGTTAGAATTTTAAATGCTTTGGTGAAAACTGGATTTGAATTAATGACGTTAAACTAAAAACATTTGATGGATTAATTTGAATATGGGAAACTTCAAGGAAGGCTAATTCAACAGCCGAAGAATATTATTGAGGAATTTTACGGAACTGTGATGAGAAACATGATGCATGGAATCACTATTACTGTCATTATACGGTACTAAAATTATAATAAACAACAATCAAGAATGTGATGCAGCTATGCATCAGTGTCTAACTCATGGAAACCACTATCAAAAGTGTAATTCAAGGATCCACAGCTAATTACTGTTTGATCTAGATTGCATTTGTTATTGCACTTTCAGTACAATTATCCACAATACATTTTAACTAGTTAAGTAGACGTTTTTGAACATTTTCACCTTCATCGTAGTTTGCAGACATTAGTTAATAACTTGAATCAAACGTTTCCCAAAGTTTCTAAAATCCTAATGTGTTAGTTTCGTAAATCTTTTGACTTGTGTTTTAGATAAACGTAGCTTTTCAACAGAAGTAAACAATGAACAGTACTTGTTATTTAAAATAAATATAAATCCTTACAATGTATAGTTTTCTTTCAGTCCAATAAAAATGTAATGTTATGATAAAAATGAAAAATTTCCGATTTGAATGTTTTTTAAGACTCCTCATATTAACTGTAAAGGTGAATATATGAAAAAAAAGAAAAAAATATCGATATTTTTAGTAATACTGAAATTGATATCAGTATTACTCAAAATTGTCATTGATAAAAGATATTTTCATTTTTTCATCATTGTTGTCATTGATAAAAGATATTTTCACGCATATTTTCGGCACCTTTTGCTGCTTGTGCTGCTTTTTGGGCAATGTCAGCTATACCGGTGTTTTATATACGAATATATACACAATACGGCTTTTCTGCGATGTCGAAGAATGTTCATGCTAGATATAGTGCCAATATATTCAGCTTTACCGTAACACACAAAAAACTTTTCACTTTTTTAGAGAGGATCATGAATAAATCCATGAAACATTTTAAAGTGAGCAAGTGATGCCAGATTCGTTACACAGAAATAACGATAAATTTCCAATCTCAAGATCTAATAAACGCTCAACGTTAACATCTTTGTTATCAGGTTTCTTTACGTTATTTGATTTGGACAAACACATGAGCGCTAAAGAAAGGAATGTCTTCACTGAGGAATTTCTAAGGGAAATGGGGAACATTCACTTTAAATATGGGGAAAATCATGAAAATCAATCGCGCAGGTTGGACAACATGGCTGATACCACACATTTAAGGGGGAAAAAGTCATGAATATCTTTCTCAACAAGACAGCTCGCTTTTGGGCTTACTACCACAATTCAAGTACAGAGAACATTTACGGTAGTATTTCAAACAAAAAATTTGCCACTAAGTAAAAGACACAATGAGGAGGCAACTATTGATGCGGTATCTACACGATTCCCCAAATTTAATCACATTTGACATTTTCTTCTCTGAATATATCAGGATACTGTCTTTGTATCTACATTATGTATTAATCTCCAGTGGCTTAGCAGCAGCATGTCCACTGCCCTACTAGGAACATGACTAGTGTCTTAGCAGCAGCATGACAACAGCATAGCTGTGGTCAGTCATCCCCTACTAGCATGCAAATAGGACAGAACAGTTTATCTGTTCTTTGCGTAGTGGATTCAAAGACAATTTATTGAACACACAGAATAAAAAAGAAAGAATGGTGAGTTTCCTTTTCTTTTTCAGTATCGTATATATTTAGCATCGGTTGCCTAATTACTTTAAATGAATGAAGTTTTAAAGCATTTCATAAAAATTCTGAACAATCTTATGTATAAAATTAAGTGCATGCTATTTTATTACCAATCATTTGTAGGATTTTACTTTAATTAACTAGCTATTGCAGTTTGAGACGTTCTTACTTCTTTCCGTAGTGCGTGCCGGAATACAAATTAGCTGCTGGGTATTTAAACCGAGGGTTTGAATTTTTCAACGTTAGAGCTTCTGGTAGTCTCTCACTGCAGTTACTTATCATCGTCAGCTCTACTAAAGATTAATCCGGCTTCAGTCAAACCGTTAATTTCTTGAGCCAGCTTATATGTTATCTCAAGTACCCGCAAATAGCTGAGTTATATTTTATAGCATACGTGGTGCCTTCTGCTAATTAAAAGGTTTTATTAGAAATATTGTTTTAATATTTCTAAGGCTTTATCGTTTAAATTTAGAGCAAATGGGTTACTCTCTTGTCAGCCTAGTAGGTTCCGAAAGACACTAACTTAAAGTGCCAAGTAAATCAGAACTCTATATCTAAAAATAAATCTCTTATGAACTGTGCTTGGAGACGGCTTAACCTTTAGCCTGCCATCTCCAAAACTCTAGGTTCCTACAGCACCAACCAGTCGAGTGGAAGAATTTGGTTTCATTGTGGACACTATGAGTCTATCAATAAAAGCACTAGTTTTATCCACTACTATTATGTTAAAAGCACTGTTTTCTCTTTCATCGAAAGCTTAGAAATGCATGTTTTTACTATACGTGACTGTAGAAATACAACAGTTGCTATTGCAGCCACTACACCGTGAGATCAAGCATTACACTCGTATATTGGAAAATATCTCCTAGGCAATAAAATACATGTGTAGCGAGAAACAGAAGTTCGATGCATTTGAAACTGCACGTTTGACAGTATAATCTATCTTTAAAGATAAGGTCGAATTGAAAGTAGATTTTTATGATGAATACCAGACGAATACAAATGAGTTAACTGATTCCATTTTGAGAAAGATGGTCTAGACTTGTATTACTCAGAATATTGCTGCATATACAAGATTTTGTATAGATAAGAAACCCTGGTATGCTAGAACAGGTTTTCGAATTTAAAATGAAATTTGAATGTTGGCATGTATCAGTAAGTATGCGCACAAATACGACAAAAGAGTTTGAGGAAAATTTTTAAAGCCCATAGCCGAACAAGATGGCAGATTGTATTGCTGGAAACGTTTTGTTGGGCGGCAATATTTGTCATTCGCTAATAACGATCTCCAACATAAACTTCAAAACAATTTGACAAAAACGATGCGTGTGTATAAGCAGAGTTCCTTAAACCAGGTATAGATGCTTTGAATCAGAGAGTCAGCCACCGCAAATGAAAGAAAAATCCTCTCACATTTTATTAAGTATGGTACTAATTAAAAGTCTTTTACTCCCAAATAATCAAATCGTTTTACATGGAATTCCGTGAGACTCTTTACCAGACATAGATAAAAAAAAGCAGCTATCCGATGCAGTTTTTCAAGAAAACTTTTATAATACTTAGATGCTCGAATCTACAAGAACCAAGGTGATAACAAGGCTGGAAAAATACTGCGAACTCTTAGGCTGAGGGAATTTAAATGTGCAAATTTAAAATGAGCAGCAGGAAGTAGGTTTATTTGTGCTCAGAAATTTACAGGCAAGCGTGATTTTGGGGTTTGAATTTCTTAAAATCATCTGGTTGGCAAACTGATTTTCAGGAAGTCACGGTACAGTTGGAGAGGAAAAAGTTGATGGAGAAAATGGTACAGCCGCCAGCTATGGACTTTGGAGTTCAAAGAACTCCATCCGGAAGAAAAATTAGAATTGAAGAAGCCGGTAAAGCATTTTAACACAAGTGAATCATTCTATTGGAATAGAAAATAACCGCCCCCCCATGTGCAGCCAAACCCTACCGCTTACGACAACGTTAAAGAGCAGATCATAGAAAGGAATATAGCGAACATGCTAAAAAAAGTATCATCCCTCAGGTAGTCCCTACGCTAGCCCTGTAGTACTGTATGCCGAAAACAATGAACTTCCTTCTACTATTTTAGGTCTGGACATTCCTGATGGATTGCAGAAATCTAAACAGCATTAAAACACATCTGGTTTGCCCCTTACCAATAATTGAAGAGATTTTTAGGAAAACAAAATCTGCAAAATATATGCAAAATCTAACTTCTGGATATTTTCTGATATGCGTGATACAGAAAGAAGTACCAAAAATGCATTTATTTCCAAATCAGGGATGTATGCATTACCTAGAATGAGTTTAGTTTATCCAAATCTCCCGATACATTTTACAGAGCAATGGACATAATATTTTGGTCTGTACTTGGTAAATCATAACTCAGTGTACTTAGATGACGTAATCGTCATAAGCAACAGAATTGTTGAGAACATTCAGGATTTGCGTGTTGTTTTTTCGGCTCTAAAGAAAGCAAGTTTTAAGTAAATGCAACAAAATTTAAATTCACAGCTAACGAACTTCGGTACAGAAATGCAATGAATCAAAACAAGGAATAAAACCCGAAACTTGAACCGAAAAGTAAAACCTTTCAGCGGTCAGAAATTATCCACCACCTAATACGGCAAAGAAATTCTCGTTGCTTTTGTACGTGTGCTCCAGTTAAAAAACATGCATTGAAAATTTTACTCATATAGCAGAATTATTGTTAAATTTGAAAAGGAAAAAGGTTAGATTTATGCGGTCAGCAGAAACGACTGTGGATTTTGGAAAGCTTACAGCGGTGTTAATCCAAGCTCCGTCCTTGAAATTTTTTGAAGCGGAAGGCAAGTTACTAGAAAAACCAGAGACGTATCTGATTTCATTGTAGGACCCGTGCTTATGCAAGACGGAGAATTGACAGCATATTTTAGTAAAACACTTAATCCAACTCAAAAATATTATGGCGTTACCTACGCAAAACTCAGTTCAGTACAAACACTCCTGTTAGCCCTTCGGAAAGCTCGAATTCAATTTGCCAAAGAATCTGTTACATTATATACGGAACAGACGGCCACCGTAACTCTGTATTCTTCGAAATATTTCTCGCTCGGACTCATAAGATGGACCCTTAAATTACAAGAATATAGCTTTTCACAATCACAAAGATTTATCTTGTTTAAATAATGACTATCCAAGTCCTATCCACTTCCTTCCCAAAGCTTCCTCGTCGAATATCGTATAGCGGGTGAACAAAAGTATGGTTAAAATTTTAAGCAGTTATATGAAATATTACCACAAATGATGGGATAGCTGAGTTCATGAACTTTCTGTGCATTAAGAACCGCTAAGAATGATATCACTGGTAAAACACCGACTGAATTATTTCTTGGTAGGAAGTTGATTATGCCGTCGCGATAAATTCTTTTCTGTTGAAAAAAAGTCTGGAAAACTTTAGTTGGTAAACAATGGCAGATATTAGTAGATGAGGCAAGGTCATTTAAAATATGACCCGCAAGAGCAAAAAAAATTATTATTACGATTAAAAAGGGATCTAACGGTCTGTTTTTAGGCGGGAGATAAATTTGTCAATATATGAACAAGATAGTGATTCGGTGAACAAGATAGTGAAGGTTTCACTATCTTGTTCACCGAAAGGAAAAGTGGGGAGTTTTAAAAATACATTCTAAGGTTTCTTTATAATTGATGGAATAAGCGAAACATTTATGCAAAAAAATGGTGATTCGGCAAAAGCGAATCCGGATCATATAAAACAAGATTATAATCGCTCTGATGTGCTGCTCATAAAAGCTATATTACAGGAACCAACAGGCTTGAACAGTGCAGTTCTTTCAGAAAGGTCTATTGATTCAGCAGTAGCGTCTATGTCACAAGGCCTGTAAAGTAAAAGTATTCTAGGAACAGAAATTTGAGCCCATCAGCGGCCAAGCTGTAAACTTAATGAATGGGCTGACTGTATTGTTGTCTTCGTGACTTTCCTTATGTGTAAAGCGTATAAAAGTCAGTTTTTCTTAGAAAATTCTCCAGGAAGACATTCCTTTCCCTAGGCAGATAGCTCTCCCATGCTTTGCCATAGTTAAATAAACCATCCAACTAAACATGAATCGATAAAAGAGAAAAGGTCCAAGTTGGATGATGCATTAGAAAGGAGAGCTACAGAGTGGTGGAGGCTCAGGCAGGAAAAAGAAGAATGAGGAATATTGCAGAGGTTCAAGGCGAAGTTCCATGACCCCTGAGATATCGTGGTCACCAGAGTAACAAGCAATGGCAGGTTGAAAGACGGCAAAAATCAAAATGTGGTGATGAAAAATATTACCAGGAAACTTGCACTGGCAAGGAAATGACTGGTTAGTTAAACATAAATCTCTGCTACAACCAATCGCCGTATGAATAATTAGTACGAAAGAAAGTTAAAAGAACGAGCTATCAAAAAGCACGCATGAACGGCAGAACAGAGTGCAGCACACGAACCGAAAAAAAACCTTCAAAGCAAGATATTAGCACTATTAGGATACAATGAAAACCGGACGCCGTAACGAGAATTCAAGACCACATCAAGAAACGAAAAGAGGACCACGATAGCTACCATCCCTGAACACATAATGCATCCCCACGACAGATATCTACATACATGGAGCAAATTTGTACATCTTTGTACAGGCGGATGCCTGATTTCCACAAAATAGACGATAAGTGGAAATTTACTTTATTTTTTTCAAGTAGAAGTTTATTTGATGTTTGTTATGATTTGTGCTGGAACGCGTATATGCATTTCCTATTTAACGCTTAAACAATCTATATGTAAAGATAAAACATTTTCTATTAGGTAAAGTTAAAACATTTTTTGGTGAATTTAAAACATTTCCTTGGTAAAGATAAAACATTTCGTAAGTAAAGGTAATATTTTGCAGAGTAATATACTGAATATACTGTCTTGAACGCATGGATAAGATGTTGATTTAAGTTAGGCTATTCATTCAGAACTTAAAAATTTCTATGAAATTTAAGTCTAGAACATTATGCATAGATTGTGAAATAAGGTGTGCTGTGTTTTGTGTGTGATTAATGCTTCTAACCTTGTAGGAATTAGGTTAGCAGGCAATTGTTGAAATACTTCAAACTATACACACTGGTTTACTAAAAACAAAGCTAGGAAACGAGGAGAAAAAGAATTCAAAGAAAGATTAAATGAAATTTTGTAGAATTTGAATTTAACCATGGGAAATCAAAGCATTTTGTAACAGCTGGCTTATGCTTTTAGAGTTTAGAATTTAAAATCTTATCAAAGATCATTAAGATCTTCGTTTTCCAGTTGTTTAAATTCTGGTCGGAGGGTGTTATGTTATCAGGCAGTTATTATAATTTGAGACTCTATTTTAACTTCATACCTTATGTTTAAGTAGATTAGTTTACTTGACTTTAGCTTCATGTTATATTATTTTAAATACCCGCAAATAGTGGAGATACTCAAATGGAATGAATTATACACAAATTCTATTACTGTCTCTTCAACTAAATTATTTTCTCCTTCCATTCCTCACAGACTGAATAATAAACTTTTTTTTTTCTTTTTGGCAATTTTGAAATGACTAAATTTCTAAATGGACATTGTAATTTCAACTCATATATGAACGTGCCTTCTGTGAATTTGTAGGTTTATTTTATTTTGCGTTGAGTTCTTGTATTTGTTTGTTCTTACCTCTGTAATACTATGTGGCTCATAAGGAATTTAAATGTTCTTAAATAAAACAAATAATGGAGCTATATTCTGTAGCATATGTGGCGCCTTCTTTTGATTTAAAGAGTTTACTGATACTGACATTTTAAACTTTCTTAGAATTTGTCATCAAAATTCAGCCTAAAGGTTAACTCGCTTTTCAGTCTAGTTGGGTCACCAGGTCTTTCGCCATGATGAAGACATTGAGTTGAAATTCTAGACATAAAATTTGATAAAAATAATTACGCATGTGTACTAAATGTGTAAGGTTCATAACGGAAACCTACGCACATAATACACATACGTAATTATTTTTATCAAAAATTCTTTGACCAAATCTATTAAATTACCCATCTTTATTAAGTGAAATATTTTGTCAGTCTCTTGAATCATCAATTTTAGTCATGTTTCATTGTGTACAAAAAACAGCTACAATTGTTTCTGCTGCATTCCTTAATGAAATGAATGTGACCAAAAAATAGTTGTTAAACAGCAAAAGATAGTAAAATATGTTGATGATTAGGTGGAAGTTACCAAGTTTTCTACTAAATTAATTTAAATAAAATACAGAGCTAGGAAGGCACATTTCTCAAATTTGTTGAATTAGGTTTCTGAATTGCCATGGCCTTAAATCAAAGAATATGGTCCCAACCGGTGCATAAATAGCTCAACTAGACTAGGTCTTACATATCAAAGATTCAGTTTTCTCGCAGAATTTATCTGTCACTAACTATTTCCATTTCTTACGATCAATATAACATTACTTCAGAAAAGAAAATGATCATACCGTTGAATTCAGACAGGTATTTCAAAAAAGGAAATGCATATATTGTCAAATTCGGCGTTTCTCTCCGAACCGTGCATTTGCATTTATTACCATACACAGATTGGTTCACTACTTTTTTTTAAGTAAGCTTTCAATGCAAATGCGTAAATCAATATTTACCTACGAATAATATTATGTGCCTTAATGTTTTTAAAGCACACAGAAAAATTGAAAAAGTTGATTATTCGTGATGGGCTTAGAGTAGCGCGTTTTAAAAAAAGTAAAAATGAAAATCCGATTTTACTTTTATTAGATAAAGCTTTTGAATAAATTTGGAAAAGTCGATTTCCATTAAAATTATTTTGTTGTAATCAAAATTTATTATATAATTAAAAATAAATTTATTCTTGGTTAAGAATTTAATAATGAAATTAGAAATTTATCTTTACGTTAGACTTAAAAATAAAACCTGCAATTGTAATAAAAGAAACTTTAATGAAAGATATATGTATATACAGACTTACGTCTAGTGATCTCAATATAATTGTTGATTAGACGTAAGTCTAGTCAACAATTACATTTAATATTCAAAATATGCTTCAAAAGGAAATGTAGCTTTTGTTACTTCATTGGCAATAATATTAACTCTATTTTCTTATTCTGATATACTTAATCTAATTCAATGTGAGTTTTATTACTCAACATGTTAAACATGTTTTACATTTCATGAAGTAAAATATTCCAAATCTGTTCAACAATTTGAATTGTTATACTGTTGAACGCTTCTGTTTCTAGAAGATTTCTTCAAATAATTACTCCAGATGAGCAAAACGAAAATGAATATTTATTGCAATTAACACAATTACAAAACATAAATAAGAGCTCCAAATAATTCAAAGATAACAGGAAGGTAGCAAAATCATCTTTAGGATACGAGAAGTATCTAACTCTAAATGCAAATCAGCTAACTCTTTGAACCACAGTCTTCTGAAGTAACGCAGAACTAGCTAGAAACTGATTGTCAGATCCGAATATATAAAGTATTGATAAATCTTTTAGAACTTTTCCTCAAACTTCGAAAATATATTTTTCCGAAACTTTCGGAATGTCGCCAAGATGGCTAAAAATCACTAAATTTTACCAAGGCATTTTAGGAGAGATTTTGCTCATATCTACTTGAGCTTTTGATCATACGTATTTCCCAATTTAGACGTTGTTGGAATCAAAATTACAAGATGTACATTTCAATATAACAGATAAACATTATTTATAAAATGCATGGGCGCAAATTCAATTAGACAAAAATAGACCCAAAATTTATGATCTAAAATGCAACAAATAAATAAAAAACAACAGAAAAACACTATAACAATGCACAAATGTTTCTTGAAAAAACAATATGTTATGTCAAAATGCTTTAATTAAATTTGTTATTCACATTGCATTAGCCTAAATGTTTAAGCATAATATAAGTGACTGTATTTAGTTAAATATATATATCGTGTATTGTAACTGAACTCAGGTAAATATATTGCACGTATATAAACAATGTTATGAACGTAATACAAATACATAACATATATATGTGCATAATTAATATGCATGTCTATATAATTAATGTAGTGCGTATGTGTGTTTAAAATTATGTAATATATATATGTTTATTTAAAATTACGTAATGCAAGCGCATATAGATAAAGTATTGTATAAATTTGCGTAGTATAACATAAGTAAAGCTATTTGTAGATGAAACAATTCCTGAAGCAACTGCAAAGTTTTGTACTATCAAGATGAAAAGCTATAGTTCGACCATCTCAAACGCAACCCTGGCTGGCATTCTGCCAAAGCACATAGACTCGACCAAAAGGGGCGTTATCACTTGCTGCGACGCGAAAGGTCACGTGAAAGTCTTTGCTTCTCCGGAAGGAGATATGCTGGAGGGAAAGAAAGCTCCATCCTTCCACCCTATTTTGAGAATGATTCGAATGGCGCATACGTGTTTGCGCTCATGGTTGCGGATGAGGCGGTCGAACTATACCAAGATGGCGCAGAATGTTAATTGCCGTCCACTCCTACAATGCTCTAGTAGCAAAGAGTCAGTGTCGTGAATGTCCAGGTGAAGAGTGAAAAACAAAAGATGTGGTGAGGAATCTGAAGCTTGATGTGAAGTTAAGATTAAATTTGCTTAAAGAAGAAGGAGTGCATATTAATTTTAAACAAGCACGGTCGACTGGAAATGAAAAAGATTCACTCACAAACAGTCGAACCTCTAACATTCAAATATGAAGACTTGCTACTGCCAGAAAAGAAGGAACATCAGGAATTAGTAAAACCTTTTTCTGCTTTGTTTAATGAGACCCATGAATTTTCACATGCAGTCACACATGTGATTGAAACTGATGAAGATCTGCCAACAAGAAAACGAGAATATAATTGAAAGGCGTATTAACGAAGTGGTCAAGTATTACATCATAATTTCTCTAAACAGTCCACACGCATGATTTCTGAAAATAATCCATATGCAAGTAATGCTACATTGTGTCGAAAGAAGAAATATTTACTCCTACACAGACCATAAAGTTTAGGATTTCGCCGGTGATTACGAAAACTAAATAGTGTAACAAAATCCAGCTTAACCCTTAGAAAACCGACGCCTTCGCTAACCAATGTGCTTAACCCGAAACTCCCGAAATACCTTTCAAGATTAATACCGAAACCCCAGAAATGCTTTTCAAGATTAACAGCAATTTCCTTCCCTCTCCATTTACTAACGCACAAATTGGTGTAAAGATTTCAAATGACATGTGCAACCTAAAGATAAGAAACCACAATTGAATCATTTTAGGACAACCTATCTGCTGTAAATATATGCAATGTATTTCGGGAACTTGCACCTGCTACTGCATATCTTAGCGGGAGGGTAGGAAAGAATATCATAATCTCGGCCTTTTCAGATAGTTGTGGTCGTTTGAAAGAAAGGGTGTTGTCTCGGGCGTTTTGTTCTTCAAAGGGTTAAGCCAACCGAGTACTGAAGACATTCGAAAAAATTGGTCAATGAAATGTACGAACCACATTAGATTTAAACCTGGATGCTTCCAGAGAACCATGAAAACCGAAGATGTGACACAGACATCAGCTTTCTCAGGAACATATCTTAATGAATCTAGCGCGAGAGCATTAAAACCTATTTATTCTTATTTATTCTAGATAAGTGTACATTATTTGATAAATAGTGATAGTATTGTTAGAATACTTGAAACATATTTCCTTTTAAAAAAGATTCATTATTTGTAAAATTGTATACTTATCCAGCTGCATCTCTTCAGTTTTCTCCAATTTTAATACGCGACTTCTAGAGACATTAGTTTAGTAGACATTAGTCTACCTTTCTTTACTTAGTCCATAAACTATTCCTCAGACGTAATTAAAACTTTTTTCTGAAAGCAAACTAAACAAGATTGGTGTTATTATGGTAATACCTGCCCAAGCGAAGAAATTTTATTAGTGAGATATAACGTAAAAGCAAAAATTTATTTTCAGTTAGTCTTTTGGGACAAGCCGCGGCTTGCATTTGTGTCTGTGCTGCATTATTTAAAATAAAGTAACAATTTTCTCTTCAGTGTAAATTTTTACTTAGTTAACAGCACTTTTTTTTGTGAACTTGAGATTTATTGAATTAGTATATAGTAAACGAAACAATAAAATTATTCCCTTATATGCGAAAATTAACCTTCTGAGAATTTATTTATCTAATAGTTAATTTTAAGTTAAAGCAACTTTCCTGTCGCTCTCCTCTTCACCCACCCTTTTCATGCCAGAATGTAAAGTACATAGCGCGCCTTTGTTCAGATTAAGAGAAAAAAAAAGGTTTTATTTAAAGTTTCGCAAGTTGATTTTTGAGCTGTCTGCTTGAGACCACGTTTTTGCCATGATTTGATAGCAATTTATATCTGTGACGTTGAATTGTTCTAGCCATTAGGCTTGTTCCTCCGGCTTCTACGAGCCAGAGCCTTCCAGCGAGTTTACTTTATCGAGCTGTTAGGCTAAACTAACCTTCAAAAACGCACACTTGGCAATTTTGCATGAGCACGCGCGCGTCGTATTTTTTACGAATCTGTTGTTTTACCATTTTCGGCACAAAAAGCGACAGAAATGAGTGAATAAGGATAATAATTGTTAAGAAATAAAATTTTAACCTTATTATTGCAAAATACAAATAATGTCACGTTCAAATGAAAGTAAATTATTTTCAAATGCTTATATTAGTCAGGTGGAAAGGCAACGTAGCACTCTGCAAGGAAATTTACTTCTTACTGGTTACAAACACTAATTTTAAATTAACCTTTTTTTATAATTTCAGTACTTTTTGCTACTTCTAAAACTAGAAATGAAAGAAAATAAAGACTGAGAGAAATAGAATAGAATGGAGTAATAATAGGAAAACAGAATTCTAAAGATATTTCTCAATGTTCGAAGTTCACATTGCATTACACGCAAATAATTTCGGTAAAACAATGGCGTTTTGCACGTGTACCTAAAGCATGTCTTGCATTTCATAGATGCCGATAATCTCATTTTTTCTTTGTCACATAAACCGCATGTTAATCCTTTCGATGAGAATTCCTTAGGCACTTCGTCATTAGGAGCAGCATAATTATAACTTAGATATATTGAAATGCCGGAAGGTAATGTTTGGATTTTTTGCGCGGAATGAATATGTTCTTTCATTTCAGCTTCTCTCTTTATTCTTACGAACATAGAGCACATCATCACAATTTCTTTTTTCTAAATTACTATTACCATCACCAGCCGAAATATACTGTTCAGATACACAGCTAATATTATTTATTTCTGTAGTTTTCTTATTCAAATCGCTATTGTTCTCGCATACAAAGATTTTGCTATTTTCTTTTCCTTTATCAGATAAGTCTTGAAGAATGCCAGCAAAAACAGCTGGTTGCGCACATATGTTTTTTCCATGAAAATCGATAGAAAATCATTGAAGTCGAATTTATACAAATCGAGTCGAATAGATTATCGAGCCGAATTCATACAAATTAAAATGATACACGCCAATTAATAACACACAACTGCTTAGAACTAGAAAAAAAAATATTTTCCGAATTTTCACCCACGACCACGCGTGTGTCGTAACTTTTATGAAGAAGCTGCCGCTTAGCACAAAAGCCCAGTTAAAAAACAATCTGAAAGCTTTCAGATTTTACATTACGCCCAAAGGGGAGTTTTTTTAACGTTTTGTGTGTTACCTTTATTTATTAAATATCATGTTCTTCGCACCTAAACTATAAAATTCAGTTCAAGAGCAATATCGCAAAATAATTTTAAATTGAGCATATCTTTAGAATTTCCGACGCACAGTCTCACGCGCTGGAGATAAAAGTGCTTTTTTCTGTACAACATTGGCTCTGCTCGCTTTTAATTCCTTGAATTTGTTAATCAAAAATTCGTTAAAGGTTTACAAAATATGAAATCGATATTAAAACAAATTCCAAATTTCAAATGTGTGCTTCTAGGTGCCCATATTCGCAGTAGGATTATGTCGTTCAAAATTCGATGGCTCTAGGTACCGTCGTTTTATCACAATGCGAGAAACATGTATACATTTATGCACATTCTTTATTATTTAATTTCTTTAAATATAATACAGGGCTGTAATACTTGGTGGCAACAGTTTGAAAAGTGAACCGACATTTAATGTTTCCGATGCAAAATGCCGAAACGAAAACAATAATCCTTCAGAGACAAAGCCTCTTTGGATTAAAAAAAAAGTCGTCTGACTTTCCGTTTGGCACTTTCCATGATGTGGGACAGGGTTGAAAGGAGGAATAGAAATATAGAAATTACCTTCAGACTTCCCAGCTGTGGTATGAGAAAAATTTGCATTAAAAACCGAATTTGTTGTAAACTTTGCGCATGATCCGCGTGTTGGAAGGCTAATTACATTTTATTTTAAGTTCAACATTAGTTGTTAAGTTACGTCATAAGTGTTGGCTTATGCAAACCCAACTAGGGTGGACTGTCAGTTCTTTGTGATCGAATAAAAGGGCTGTTTACACCATTCTTCTAACTCTGTCTGCCTACTGTTAAAGACCTGAGGATAATTCGTTTACAGTCTTTTCTAGAGATCGTGAGTTTACGTCACTAAATAATACGAGAATCTATAATCTGAAAGTAAAAGACTATCAAATCACCTGGTTATTTCAATTATCTTAATAAATTACTCTCTAGGTAATTCGTATAAATGGAGTATTATGTAAACGTAATGTTTCATATTGCTTAAATTAAAATACACATCTCTTTTAAATCAATAAAATTTAAAAATTTAAAAGCTTTCAGTCGTTGGAAGCAAGACGAATAAATTCAATGTAAGTTTCACAAAACAGTTTTAAATTTTCAGACATATCGATCACACTAGATGGTTTGTTTTTAATGGGAAAAAAGCTGCCTCAAAAAAGAAGGTAGCGATTTTTATTTCTTTGTCTTTTTTTACAAATAGTTTGGATTTAAAGTCTGCTTTACCATCCCCCCTTGTATTTCCTTTTAAACTTCTGTTATTCCAACACCCTCCCCCTTTTATTTTGTGCGCATGTATGTGTATGGGTGTATGTACAACTCAAACGTTCTATTATTTATTTTGATTTTTTTGCTAGGTTTGTTGTTCTGGGAATTACAGTTTTTGGAAGCAAAAGTGTCACAGAAAAATTTTATAAAATTGATTTCCATAGTTTCATTTTATTTCTTTAGGAATACGAGGAAGTTACAGAAGAATTTCTTAAATTCATTAATTCTGCTAAAAGGAAAATAGTGTTTAATATCGAAAGACTTAGTTTTTAATTATTTGTTATTCTTTTAATCACATTTTTATAAATAACTGTATCACTTCTGACCTAAAAATTTAAGAAATCAGTAATTGGTTATGCTATTAATTTTGTCCTTCATTATTTCATCAGATACCTCCAGTTACAGTAATTTACAATTTTATTAAAATCAGTATACCAGAAAGTGAAACATAAAATTGTATTTATGCTTTCCTTTTTGTATGTTAAACCCAGAACACCAAATTAAGTACGACATGCCAGAATCCCAAAATTAGACTAGAACTCCACATTGTAGTTCACTTCCTCCTAATGTAATAAAAGTTAGCTTAAACTTGCATAGCATGCACAACAGAGGACAAATATCTTCCTGCGGAACAAGAAAATTCTTCTTGAAGCAAAAGTACATGGAAGCAATTAGTGACATATTGAATTTCTGATATACTAATAATTTAATTAGCCTTGTTTTTGTTGTCACCGACAATTAAGTAACAGGATAATTTCTACGATATTTGTTCCAAATAATTTCAAGTTGGTAACACAACAACCCTGAGATTGGCATAGATTTATATTAAGATCTAAATCGATTTCGAGGGCAAACAGATACAGGTCCCTCTTCGTCAGGAGCAAAGAAATCTGCGATACTGGAAAGTAGACAAAAATTTGTTTCATATTTCTTTGTCTGCTTTTTCTTTGTTTGTGCAGATTTCTTTGTCTTGTGGATTTCTTTACTCCTGACGAAGAGGGACCAGTACGCATATAAGCACTCTCTACCGCGCCACGCACATAGGGAAAATCCCTGCTTGTGATTGGATATGGATTCCAATGACATCATTACCTCTACGCTTAGGAACGCCTTGACTTTGCTTGGGCATTTCGAGAGTACACCTCCATACCGTTTGTTTACATATTGATAGCAATATCGAAAATATTATTACTTCGTTGTATTTTTGTTGCTATGAGACTGCACTTCCTTCAGTATTGTAGTGTGGTGAATTTAATATAAAAAATGTAACGATTTTTTTCCTGGAGAGAAAAAGTATTATTTCTTCTTGTGCTAACTTCGTAAATGTGTATTAAGTGCGGAGACTTTTAATAAATATATTCTTAATTTAAGGCCCTTCATATTAAAGGTGTTGTGAATATTAATTCATTACTTTACGTTCATTATACATCCATTCTCTGGAGATGCATTCTCCGAAAGCATGAGACAAGTCAGTTTTCGGAAATAGCAAAAGCGACGTTGGGAGCTAACATAGTACACAGTAAATTCGCAATATTTATAATCATTCTGAAAAAGTGAAATTTGTTCTTGAAGTTAGACTAATATAGATTTGTAACAGAGAAACAGAGATACGTATTTTAAATTGAATAGTATTGCTTTATAAATAATGTCCATTTTTTAATGTGTAACATTTTTGTACCTTTGCATAAAAATGTTATTTGTCAGGAAGTTTCTTTTCTTATATACGTATATTAAATTCAGCGACAGTATTAAATGCATTTTTTCTTTTATTTAAGGCATTTTCATTTAATATTAAAAATGACATGGACGTGAACATGGAAATAACATAACATTTGCAAAGCACAAATTTTTTGCAACGTGAAAGCAACAGAATGCACCGAAATTGCGATAATAATAATGCACTTACTAGCACAGAATGCCTTTACAGTTGGATCGAGATCATCGTGTTTTGTTTTGGGTCATGAACTCGGTTATTTACATAATCCAAGCGCTTCTGCTAAGATTGCTTTTGATGTTAACAGCATTATTGAAGTATTTCATGATTTATTATTTCTTGAAACAGGAAGCCATCTGCTGAACGCTGCAGCTAAATTTTTTCGTTTCAAAAAAAAAAAAAAAAAAAAAAAAATTTTCACTCTTTCGTGGCACTCATTCACGTCCTTCAACGAAAACAAAACCGTAAGAATCCCGCCTAAATGTCATCACGCCAAGAGAAAATGATGTCATCGGAAACGTATGTCCAATCACAAGTACGGATTTCTCCCTATGCGCATAGCGCGGTACAGAATGCTTAAATGCGACCCGTACCTGTTTGCCCTCGAAATCGTTTGACATCTTGACATAAATCTAAGCTGAAATCAAAGTTATTGCATCACTTGGAGTGTTAATCTTCTGGTTTAATTTCAAGTATAATTAATTTGTTGTTCAAAACTTGTGTACACCAGACGAAAACCTCATGTTATGATATTAATGGTTAATTATTAATGAAATAGAATGAATTAAAAACTGAAGAAATGAGTCATTTTTTGCAATATGTGCATGAACCTATCGCAAACGGAAATCAATCAAATCATTAATTAGGGTTCGATAAAAGAGAGCAGAATTAATAGAAATACTGCCAACTCTGTTAACGAGATCACCTCTGGAAATCGGTGATGTTCACAGAACAGGAGCTAACATCAAAACTGAATACAAGCTAAGAAAACCGTATCCAGAGAAAGTCCAAGCTACCTGGAGCTGTGAAAGGTCGAATATGACGCCCGTTTGTACGTTATGAGAAAGTTTATATTTTTCACGTGACCCGACGGTGGTAGGACATTTTGTTTTCCAAGAGTTTGTTTCTGATCACAGTTCACTTACACACGGTGATGATGAAAGAAATTTGCTTTCACAACGTACAATATAATAGTAAAGTATAAAATTACCCGAAAAAAATTTACCAGACGATTATGGTGTTATAGAAATTAGCATATGTATAAAATTTACAAATCGATGTATCAGCTTGGTATTGGAAAATCCCTTCAATATGGAGATCCCTTCAATCTTCCCTAGAATGTCTTCCCATGAAGGTATTTTAGGTGTTCTTAATCATTTATCCTTTTATAACAAATCAAAAATAGTTTTCATTCTGAGACTTATTATCACAATACATAGATATGTAACGGTGATTTAATATTTAAATGTCATTTCCTTATCTAAGGACATTTTCTTGTGAACGAAACGGCTCAAATTTTACTTGCCTATAAAAGCGTCTTAAAGAATTGAATAAGTGCATCATCGTTAAAGATCAGATAAAACATCAAACCTGAGAATGAAAAAAGGGTAACGATGTCACAAAAATGGTCACTGTTTCATATTTACCTTACCTGAATGAACTTGAAATGTGAAAAATGAGATAAAAGTCCACTTAAAGAAAAATTCTATAAATAAATTTATTTCATATATTTCCTGGATTGCATTAGATATTAAAGATATTGCAAAATAAGACATTATGCCAAAAAACTGGATAGTCGTATCATTCCCTAAAAACTAATGGGTGTTATTAAAATAAAAATATTGGCAAGTTGACAGAAGAAGAAAAGTTGCCAGATACGTGATGAATGTTGATAAATTAACTTTAAAAATAGTTCCTAAATGTATTCTTTGAATGTGAAAGTAGCCTTGTAACGTTTTAATACACACTAAAAATAAATTTATGCACATTCTACACAAGCGGGAACTTGTGATATCTATCTTCCCTCATTTATTATGTCTTAGTCATATGAGGAACACGTCATTTTCACAACATATTATTTACGAAGTTATAAAAAATGTATCACACCACATGAAGTTATAAAAAAAACAAATGCATCATACCACAGAAGAAATATTATATTATTCCTCAGTGTTAGGTTAATGTGCATTCATTATAAAAAATAACATTTTTTCATAAAAATAGCATATAATATAATTTCGAACTGTTTCGCTTACAAGAAAATATCTTATATAAGAAAATCACATTTAAATATTACATCACTTATACGTATCTATAATTTGAAAACTTCCTCTAAAAATATACTGGTTATCATTAATTAAGGAAAAATCACAAAAATGACGATTGCTTAGAACGTTACATGTAGAATTTAACGAAACTGATCCACAGTAGATAGTAGTACATAGTAAGGTATAAAATAACATGAAACGAAATTACCGGATTATTACGGTGTGATAGAAATTAGTATATGTATAAAGTGTGTCAGTTTGGTACTGAAAAATTACCTTCAATATTGAGTTTGATCTTCCCTAGAAGCAATGCGGTACATAGAGCGATGTGCGATGTTGTCAATTATACGGTCTATCAGTTCCGCAGGAAGTTAGAGCCATTTCTCTTGTGAAGCAGTTGTAAAAGTGACAGAAGTCTGAAGAGATGGATTGAGAACAGTTATACTCCTTCCTATAACATCCCAAATATGCTCGAGAGGATTCAAGTCCGGTGATCGAGTTGGCCACATTATGCGCTGAATTATTTTCTGCTGAAGATAATCATTCGCGATACGATCCTTGTGCGGTCTAACGTTGCCCTCCTGTACCAGAAAATCATCGCCTATTGCCCCGGCATAAAGGCGTATTTAGGTATAAAAGTGTCATGTCTATAGACCTGAGCATTCACGGTTCCACGTGTAAAGACGTGGAGGTCTGCGCGTCCACCCAAATAGGTACCACCCCACGCACAGACACTGCCTCCTCCGTATGCATCTCTTTCACGAATGTTTGATGGATGATAACGGGTTCCATGTCATTCCAAATCAAATAACGCCTACTATCGCTTTGAGGGATAAACTTGGACTCATCCGTAAGAGCCGTAACCCTCCACTGAGCAGCCTTTCAATGGGTATGCTGACGTACTCATCTCGAACGTTCCCTTCAATGATATGCCGTGAGCGGCACACAAATGACTGGTCGCCTCGCGTACAGAACTCCATTGTGAAGCCTTCTACGTACAGTTGAATAATGGTTGCAGCAAAGGAGGATCTGAGCTGAGTCGGAGACGCGGTTCATGCGCATAACAGCAAATATGGGTCATCGGCTCTCCTTATAGCTGTTGGACATCCTTGGCTGAACTTCTTGGATGCTGAATCTGTGGTTAGAAATTGTTGCCACAGTCTATGAAAAGCAAAGGGAGCCATCGATCAAGGAATATTTAGCCATCGATCTACTTCTGTTGGACTCTGTCCTGCCACTAGTCTTCTAATAACTCTCCAACCTAGTTCTTCGGACTAATGAAGCCTGCAGGTCATTGTTACGAATTGGCCATCCCAGATTCATTATCTCAGTATCGCAGAGACATTTACAGGGTTTCTCTCAAACAATCCTCGCAGTTGAAGCACTCCGACTGCAACGCCACTAATTTGCATACTGCAGTTTTAATCAACAACTTTTTTGACAATATATTCAAATTTTATACGGACTTGTTTATTTTTTAGAGCGTTATGCCTATTTTTGTAATTTTCCCTTAATTTTTTGAACCAGTGTAATAATAATAGTATAAAAAATAGGGGCCTTATTGGGAGGCAGATAAAAATATTAATTGTAAATATGGATAAAAGTGTAAAATACAAAGAATTTTTAAATGTTTTAAACTTAAAAAGTTAAAATTAATGAAGAGGAAAAATATAATAGTGAAACATACTGTTGAGGTTAAAAGTAATATGTGTATCGCAAATGTTCATTTCTTTCTTTTATTATGCATTTAAAGTAAATTAATTACTAGAACCGATAAACTTATATTTTGTGATTTGATTTCATGTGTCTATATTCAGCAGTTTTTCTGCAGTATTAAATTTATGCTAAATTAAGCATTTAAATTAAACATGAGTATTAGAAAAACAGCTGAATACAACCATAAAAGTTCTACATAGGTTAACTGTTCCTTTCAGTTAGATTGCGTACTTTAGTCAAAAGGTGTTCAGGTTCTAGGCTGCCTTACCGTTGTTGAAAAATGCCATTCATTCAACAGTGTGATGCTTTGAATTGTTCTGGGGATATGTCTTACTGAGATCCTATTGTATTTAAAAATGTTTCAGTAATAGCCCTGGGAACAAACAAAACCTTTGGTCTTCTGTCAGCAGTTCATTTATGTATGATATCTTCCAAATCAAAAAATATTGACTCTGGACCAGATTAATACTTGGGATTTTAGCATTTTCCTTGTCCATCTGTTTGCTGAGATTTAGTGCTGTTATTGCCATTTTCGGATCATTCTGAGATCTCGTTCCAGAAAATGTAAAATTCTTGCCCAGGAGTGAAAATATTATTATCTTTGAGTGTATTATAAATCACGTGTTAATTGAAGATTTGCATGAAGGAATGACAGCGAAAAAATGTTACTAATGATGGCGACCAAAAATTGCAGCAGAAATGTGACGAAACCAAAGCGATAAAAAATTGCAGGCACAGACTTACGAAAATCTTTATAAGTCTACACGAGTATTTCCGTTACAACACCTAATATATTTAATTATTTACAACCACGTCCACTCATGCTCGTGTCATCCCCGTCCTCGTATTTAGACTTCTTTTTTATGCTCATTCGGGGATAAATCCGGCTGAGGATCTTCACTAGGGCTTATTTTTCTGGTAGACCTTAAGAACGTCTTGAAAAATTACTATAGAGCATATTTTCCGATGAGGTCTTACATTCGAGTATATACGGTTAATTACTAATATTAATTTTAATGATTGTTTATATGTATTACGTAAATTCTATACATTGCATATAACAATAATTAACAGAGACGTCGTTGTATACTCTCTGCCCACTGCAATCTAATCTGCAGTTATACAGCAATCGCATTCAAATAAAATAAAATGCAGAATTACACCGTTCTACATCTATTTATTGTTTACAACTCAGACCCCCTTTCTAAAATTCTTAAGTATATTTATCAACAATTTTATTCTTTTGTTTAATAACTCTAAAATTGTTAATGCTCTTCTATTTAAAAGGTTTCTTTAATCTTGCATATTTGAAATGGAATAGGAGCTCATACAGAATTAAACTTCTTAAGTTCAAAGAAGCGAAAGATATAAAATGCAAAAAAAAAACAAATCATGACAATTTGAAAGCTTAAAATAAATCAAGGAAAATAAGTATCAAAAAATAGTTCCTGTTCTTACGCACTCCTGGCACTTATTGTGCTAAATGGGAAAGAATATCGTGTGATTTTATTTTACTTGTTATCTTTTCCTTATTGTCACATGTAATTTAAGGCTAAATTATCTTTCGTGGTTCTTCTTGAATAAATGAATTTTTAAGTTAAGCATTTTCCTGTTTTCCTTCTGCAGTAAAGAAATTCGGGCGATTCATACATAATATTAAACTCGTTTTGACATTCAAAGAGATTGTTTAACATTATGTAAGTTTAGGGATTCATATATTTAAATTTTACATCAAAAGTGAAAAGCTATGGGAAATATATAAATCTCTATATTATTAAGACTTCGAGATCGAGATAGATGATCGAGGAATACAAAGTGTCAGAGTTAAATAAATGGAACTTAACACCCTTTTTTTACGTATCCTTATGAAATTCACGTAAAATGTTTTATGTTGTACAGTTTTGAGAGCAGTGTTTAAAAATAAACAAATAAATAGATAAATAAACACCGTTAAGAAACAGTTTTGAATGTCGTCCAAAATGTTCCTATTTGCACATTTCTGAATGCTGTCCAAATATTCTGACCGTTGAAAGAAAATATTTTTAAAAACTGAGCACATTCTTTTCCGAAAGCAAATGTTGTTCATGAAGTACGAGGAAATAAACGCCAGATCCCCAAACTATTACAAAATAATCCTCATTTTACGAGAAAATTCGCGAAAAAAAATTTCCTTCTACAAATAAGCTTACCGCTAAGCATTTTCGAAACGTTTCTTTTAGAGACGATTCTAAACATTTTCTTATAAATAATTAATCACATATAAGCTACATAGTGTAACGTCTTGGCGTTGCAACGCTACCAGCCAAATACCCAGCAAAAAATATAAATGTCCTCACGCTTAAAAGACGCTCGCTTGAAGACACGCTGAAGATCCTCCGGATAAAAATGCCTTAGTTTTCTGTTAGTTTGAAAAAAAAGACACTTTGATGCTCAATGGAAACTGTGAAATTTCTTTAAACACTTCATTAAAGACTAAAAGATATCTGGTGGTAGTCGCTGGGATCGAAAACTGAAAGCAGCCTTCATATTATAAAAAAGAAAGAAATATAGGATACATGAGTACTGGTCTTCTTTTTCATATGAATGTGAATAGCAGGACGGCAACAACTCAACACGACTAACGATATCGCGAGAGAGATTGGTGATGGAAGATAAGACGAGCTGTTGTGTTTTCGACTAAGACGTAATGATTAGACAACAAAGATGTATCTTCTTGATTATCACTTTTTTCTTCATTTGTAAATAGTCACCAATGTAAATAGCCACTAATGTACCTTCAGCAATAGGTAAATAAACTGCTTTAGTCACCTAGATATGTATCGTCAACCTAGAAAATCCCCTAGACGCCGGGTCCACATGAATACAGTTCAATTTTCTAATTAAAATGCTCTATGTCATCACTGAATTCAGCTGATAGTATGATATTCTAAATTTGCGTTCATTAGAGACCCAAACTGAGAAGAATTTTGTGTGTGTGTGAATAAATTTGATCTCCTGAATTAGAGTGGCAGATTTATCAAGTAGTGTTACAACACTTCCATTTTGATATTTTATAAAGTATTTCTGCCGCCTTCGTCGCGTGCTTTCGTGGTGTAGTAATCAACCCTCTCGACGTGTAACAGAGAGGTCCGAGGTTCGACTCTCGGCAAGGGCATTGCTGAAGTTTCATTCTTCAAAGTAACCTAATGTCTCTACAATTTGAACTCTTATTAGAGAACAAATTAAATTTGTATCGAGTGAATCAAGTTCAAAGGCTTGGCCTTTTATTTATTCTGGTATTGGTTTATTAGGAGCAATCTCAGTGGTTTTTTATTGAACGGTAAGCATATATTTTTATTATATTGAGTGTTTTTTTAAATAAAATGCTTTATGTCATATTGAGCTTCTAATTATACAACGAAAAATAAGTTGCTAGATAGTGTTCGTTGATTTAAGTTTTTAATATTAGCTAAATTTTTTTAAATTAATTTTGATACGCTGTTGAAGAATGTTTTGCTTTAACGATGTCTTTTCTTGCCGAAGACAGAAAACAGGATTTAGTAGAATAGTCGAAAAATTAGGTGAGGATCTGCAGCACACTAGTAAGGCTCCAGAAATTTGAAAAAATGAGGAAAAGTTAAAACAATAATTACATCTCCAGTGATTTCCGATAGACAACTGCTTCTTAAGAGCTCAATGAAGGAAAACGCCTAGATTGTGTTAGTTGATTTAAGTTTTTTAATATTATCTAAAAGTTTTTTTTTAAATTAATTTTGATACGCTGTTGAAGAAGGCTTTGTTTTAACGATGTTTTTTTCTTGCCGAAGACAGAAAACAGGATTTAGTAGAATAGTCGAAAAATTAGGTGAGGATCTGCAGCACACTAGTAAGGCTCCAGAAATTAAAAAATGAGGAAAAAGTTAAAACATTAATTACAACTCCAGTGGAGCTCAATGAAGGAAAACACCTAGATTGTGTTAGTTGATTTAAGTTTTTTAATATTATCTAAAAGTTTTTTTTTAAATTAATTTTGATACGCTGTTGAAGAAGGCTTTGTTTTAACGATGTTTTTTTCTTGCCGAAGACAGAAAACAGGATTTAGTAGAATAGTCGAAAAATTAGGTGAGGATCTGCAGCACACTAGTAAGGCTCCAGAAATTAAAAAATGAGGAAAAAGTTAAAACATTAATTACAACTCCAGTGGAGCTCAATGAAGGAAAACACCTAGATTGTGTTAGTTGATTTAAGTTTTTTAATATTATCTAAAAGTTTTTTTTAAATTAATTTTGATACGCTGTTGAAGAAGGCTTTGTTTTAACGATGTTTTTTTCTTGCCGAAGACAGAAAACAGGATTTAGTAGAATAGTCGAAAAATTAGGTGAGGATCTGCAGCGCACTAGTAAGGCTCCAGAAATTAAAAAATGAGGAAAAAGTTAAAACATTAATTACAACTCCAGTGGAGCTCAATGAAGGAAAACACCTAGATTGTGTTAGTTGATTTAAGTTTTTTAATATTATCTAAAAGTTTTTTTTTAAATTAATTTTGATACGCTGTTGAAGAAGGCTTTGTTTTAACGATGTTTTTTTCTTGCCGAAGACAGAAAACAGGATTTAGTAGAATAGTCGAAAAATTAGGTGAGGATCTGCAGCGCACTAGTAAGGCCCCAGAAATTAAAAAAGCGAGGAAAAAGGTTAAAACATTAATTACAACTCCAGTGATTTCTGATAGACAAGTGCTTCTTAAGAGCTCAATGAAGAAAACATTCTGGCTCATAAAGCAAGCCCACATAAATTAAAAAAAAAGCGACTTCAATTGCGAAATCAAGAAATACGAGCTAGAAAATTACCAAGGAAATATAATAGAATCAAGCAATAAAAGCCAGTTAACACAAATTACTGTCAAGTTTGATGAAAGACATATGAAAGGGGACTGACTATATTTAATAAAATTTGAAAGTAGAGCTAAAATGCCTCAGGTCTCTAAGATATATTGGGTGCATTGCTTTACCTATCGAAATTTTCAAAATATAGCCAGCGAACCGTCTAAAGATGGAACTCAGTAGGATGATGTGAAAAATCTAATATTAAAAAGATTAATGCAGATACTTATATTAATTTTAAATTTCTTTGTGAAAATTTTTTTTATTACGAAATTTATTTCCTCGTGCACCTAATGGGTGAATACTACAATCAGTGTTTCATATCATAAAATTAGAATAGCGATTAAATAGTGTAACATTCATTGTAAACAACAGTTTAGTAGTGTCGTATGCAGTAAGTAATTATAATTCACTTGTTACTTAATATACAGTTAAATAAAACGAGGAATTTATATCGATTTTTTATCTCCCTTGTAAAATTCTACAGGTATTATGTACTTTTAAGCTGAAGAAAATTTAATTAGAGAGATAACAAACTTAGCTTTGGCTTAACCTTTTGTATTTTACAAATACATTTCACTCACAGTGAAAAACACATTTATTTCATACATAAAAATACTGCATTTAAGAAAGAACTTAATTTTGTAAGCAAATGAAACTGTAAGAAATTTAATACACTATTTTTAATTTTACACTTTTGTTTTATTTTCTCTGTAATTATATATTGTTGTTTCTGCCGTTTAATATTACAAATGAAAGCCAAAAAATGGTTATTTTAAAAAAAATATCTAAAATATCTATTTACCTTGTTTCCAGATTCACTGAAAATTAGGCAATGTGGAAATGAAATTCGATTATGTGCTGTACTGGCTTCGGGAAAAAACTACATACTAATGCTTTATTACTAAATATACAAGTGTTGCCCTTTAAATTAATGAAAATATTAATGATAAGAATTTTTTTCGCAAGTATATTTATCACCATACTTAATTTTTAACTTAATCATTTTAATGTATTTTTGAATTATAAGTGAGTATTTTGGATGTTTAGAATCCTGATTAATAGTTTTATTAAATACATGTAAAACGCATTCAAATACATTGGAAACGTTAAATGCTACAATTTAGTATAACGTACACATGTGCACGTTTGCTCTTTTTAGGGATCTGAAGAAAAACATTTGTTCTTATTTAGAATAAATCTTAATATCTTTTCAAGCTGTGATTTCAAATGTATTATCGAACCTTTAATATATACTTTGTAAATAATGACAGTTTAAATGTTCTCATACATTCATCTTAAATAAAGAGTTTTTTTTCTTTTTCTTTTGTTTATTCTTTCTGTAATTCTGAATTTTAGTCGCTTCCGAAGTAGTATAGGTTTTTTCCTGTGCATTTTCTCAATATTTTAGAATGATGCGTGGCAAAAATATCCTTAAAACTCGCTTTCTCGTTTCTTTCTCATGTTGTATTTCATAAAACGTCCAAGAAGTAATGTGTAAAATAAAATAATCAGAAAGAACAAATGTTAAACCTTAAGACACATAATATTTAAATACAAAATCACTTAATATTTTTTCCTAAAATTTTGCTGAGTGCATTCTTAGCATAATAGAGGGTGTTTATAAAGTCCCGGACCCATTTTGATGTTTAATAACTCATAAAATAATGAAGATTTAAACAAACTTATGGCATTTATTGATGAAATAACTTATATATTTTCCTTTTCAGGTTTGAATATCTTTACTTTTGTAAATATCGTCTGCGCGTGTGGTTAATTTCAGATAATTTCATTTTCCAGTCTAAATATCTGTACTTTTCTAAATATCGTCTGCTTATTAATTGCATTTTGTGGGCATTCGAGGCACAAAGGGATTCCCCAAAGGTTAATGTGTGGTGTGGACTAATGCACGACCGAGTCATTAGGCCTTTCTTTTTTACAGAAAAGACGGTCTCATCAGTCGTATACTTAGACATGTTGGAAAAATTTATATTTCCACAACTCGAAGAGCTTCAGCCACATGTCTTTTTGCAACAAGATGGTGCACCACCTCATTGGGGTACCATCGTTCGTAGTTCTTTGAATGACCATTTTACAGGAAGATGTATTGGGTAAGGAGGTCCAATTCCTTGGCCACCCAGATCACCTGATATAACGCCGCTGGACTTTTTCCTTTGGGGATTTGTAAAGAACAACGTTTACAGGAGGAGAGTGTCGAACATGGATGACCTAAAAGCCAGAATGACAACCGCAATAGCCTCTGTGGATGCCGACATGCTTGCTGGTACCTGGCGTGAAATTGAATATCGACTTGATATTCTCCGTGAGACGAAGTGGGCACACTTGGAAGTTCATGGACAAGGGTCATGAAACTTTTTGAATCTATCTAACCAATTATGTTATTAATTTTAATCTATCATTATTATTTTATGAGTTGGTAAACATCAAAATGGGTCCGGGACTGAATAAACACCCTGTATTCATCATGTTAAAAATTTCTGTTATTTTCAAAAACTGCTCAAAATGTAGGATACGATTGATGCATTTAAATTTGCTACCATGCCGTAAATTCTCAAAAACAATAGGATGGAACTGCGTATGAAGTTACATCTACATCAGATAGTGTAACTCTAAGTGATAAGTGTGATGACATTAATGTTTAAGTAAAACTTTTCAGCAAAAATATAAATTTTAGCAGAACGAAGTTTACAAAGTTAAAAAAACAATAACAGTAGTTCAAATATAGTATAACGTAATATTAACAAAATACGTAACATACAGCAACATAAAGAGCCAAATAAAAATGTATCAAATTAAATTTTCCAAAATTACGACATCAAGGAATAGAAAAGCAGATTTTCATATTGTTACGAATTTTGTACATAGATAGATAATTTTAGTGAAATTGTGTGTGGAATTGTTGTATTTTTCTGTATAATGTAACTTGAAAAGTTTGAAAAAAACAAACCTCTGCCGAAAAAAGAAGACTACAGTGGCAAATCTATTTCAGATGAAGTACATGGTTATCTCGGCAACATTTTTGGCGACAAATGTTGTCGCCAGATGTGGTGAAAAAAACGCGAAAGTCGCCAGACTTGGCGACATTTTGGTCCGGTCCATGTATAATTGTATTAGATACTGTAATTAAATAACTGTAATTGATTTCTATCGTAGCTGAACCGTATCCGCTCCTGATACGTCTTCCAGGAATTTTGAGAAGCAGAAAATATTAGAGATTTCTCAGAAGCCGGGGGAAAATTTATAAGACAGGAAAGAGCATCAGTCTCTCAGTTGTTAGTAGGTTAACTCAGAGACGAATACGAAGCGCTGACATATCTCCGTGTTAGCTTCGCCTTTTAGATGCGCTTTCCATTGCGTTCAGCAAAGCAAGAGAAATTTAAATTAAAAGGAAAATTAGAAGTAAATACCGAATAGAAGGCGTCATAATGAAAGTGAAAGTATTTCGCACTCCATCGTAAAACTGTATATATGTATATACAGTGGCTCCCAAACGTGTTCGTACACTTATGAGTTTCATTGAAATAGCGCTCTATTCATTAATTAAAAGTAAACTTTCTAAATGAGATTTTAAGAATAAGATCTATAATCTATTCGCAACAAAATTACATGAAATATTTTTAAAATATAGTAAAACTTTATTTTTAAGAAATTAATAATCAAAAAATGACAAACATTTTATCTCACAAAAGATTTCGTACACTGAAATGTTTTTGGATAAAATTAAACTTAGAATTATCGTTTGCCGCTTTTTTTTAATTTTTGCACTATGGTGGAATTTAAAAAATCGTTTGCTTTAATTTTTATTGTTTACTTCCTAATACTCTATTTATTACTGAAAAATGGGTCGCAGTCGTAAAGAAATTACAAACAGCATTCGAAAATTGATAATATTTCACCATAGTAGTCGTAAATCAATTCGAAATATTACTAAATTGGTTAATTTATCTCATTCACCAGTGCAGTATGTGATAAAACTCTTTAAAGAAGAAAATCGGATTGAAAACGAGGTAAGAAAAGGTCGACCGAGAAAGTTAACTAAACGTGATGAGACATTTATTATTAGAAAATTTGTGAAAAATGCACGTTTGAGTGCTGTAAAAGTTTCTGCAGAATTTAATGCAAAGTTTTCTACATTTATTTCACTTAAAACTCTCAGAGAAGCTGGATTGCGGCTTTCTGCCCGCAAAAAATGTTTTGTTAGTGAGAGAAACAGAAAGCTTAGGCTTTCATTCGCAAAATCAATGATAAATACACCCGAAACATACTTGGAATAATATCCAATTTGCTGACGAAAGTAAATTTGACATTTTTGGTTCCGATGGTCGAATAACTGTATGGAGAAGGAAAAATGAGGAACTTCATTCTAAGAACTTAGTTGGAATAGTTAAGTATGGCGGTGGAGGTGTTCTTGTGTGGGGGTGAATGGCAGCATCAGGACTAGGTAATTTGGTATTTATTGATGGCATAATGAAACATTCTCTTTATTTAAATATTTTAAGAGACAATTTGAAATGATCAGCCCAAAATTTGGGTATTGGAAACAACTTTATTTTTTTATAAGGATAACGATCCTAACCATACAGCTCTCAACTTTCGCCTGTGGTGCCTCTATAATTGTCCACAGGTTTTGAAAGCGTCATCTCAGTCGCCAGATTTAAACCCCATAGAACACATTTAGAAAGAATTGGAGCTTAGAATACGAAAACACGACATCAAAACGAAAGGCGAACTCAAAACAGTCATGATGGAAGAATGAAGGAACATTGATACAGAAATTATAAAAAAACTAGTAAAATCTATTATTCTCAGACGTCTAAAAGCTGTTGTGGATGCTAAAGGATATTCTAGTAAATATTAATTTAACAAAAAGATGAATATATTTACTCATATGTCGAGATTGTTTTGAAGGAAACGAAGACTTTTATGAGATAAAATGTTTCTCATTTTTTTATTTTTTTATTATTAATTTCTCAAAAATAAAGTTTCACTATATTGTAAAAATATTTAATGTAATTGTGTTACAAATAGATTACATATCCTAGTACAAAAATCTCATTCAGAAAGTTTACTTTTAATTAATAGATAGAGCCCTATTTCAATGAAAATCATAAGTGTACGAGCACTTTTGGGAGTCACTGTATATAGATTTAAACTGCATAGCTAAGAATCCATTAATTGTTTTTCTTATTTGAGAAATTTAATGTCTACTTTCTGGAATACAGAATTCCTTTAGTCCATAATTTCCTGCATTATGTTAAAATAGTTTAAATTTGAATTTAAAAGCAAATATATATACTTAAGTGTAATTTGTTGTATTAAATACTAGCGGAAAAGCCCGCCAGATCAGCGCCCCGCGGGAAAAACAAAATTTACAAGTTCTATGTAGACCTGAAAAGAAAATGTATTAAAACGTTCTCAATATGAATGAAATCATTTCATTCTTTCCGAGCAACAGCCAATTCGGAAATAATTTTTTGTTGCCAAACCAGGAAACAAAACCTTTTGACTGTTCAGGTTAATACGTATGACATCATTTGAATATAATGCTATATAAAGCGTTTTTCTCAATATCAATAAAAGCATTAATGGCAATTACATATTGGGTCAGTTATCGTAAAACAAAAATAAATTATCAACAACAGCTATTTATTAAAAATGTTGACATCAACGAAACATTTTCGACATAAAATGACGTCACACGCAAATGCGTGCTTTCTTCAGCGTCAGACTTTATATGATAATAATAGCTTTAACGTTTGACAATGATACTTTTACTTCACATTTTGTAAAATTTACAAATATTTTATTAACGAACTTTACAATTTGGAAGAGAACTGTGGCACCGATTTTCGAAATTATGCAGATTTTAACTCCAACCCGCGATATTGATGCCACTCAGAAAAATGAATGCAAAAATTAGCGTTTTCAGAATTTTTAATTAACATCTCGGCTGGTTAAAATCGTACGAAATAAGGAATGGTCGAAATGGTTCCCCATGTTATCTATTGGTTACAAATTCATATTTAAAGTTAATTTGCTGTTTCTCATGACCATGTATTAAAGGTAAGTTTGAAGAAAAACTTTAAACCTGGTTTTCTCAAAACAAATTTTTTCACAGTTCGTATGTTTTGAAAATGCTCCATGCGACACATTTTTAGTTAAAAATGAATGATATTTGGAAGAAACTATCTTGTTATATGTTACAGTAGATCTGTGTATGCATTTTTGGATCTGAGGTTATTAAGAAATTTAAACTTGTGATAATGTTTAACAAAACGTGACAATTTTCCGAAAACTGGGTATAAATTCACAAAAATCCTTTTTAAAAATTTCTGTTCCATCATATTCAATAACGGAAACACAGAAACTTTTGTCAAGTCTTTATAACTAACATAAAGGAAAAATATTGAAAATTAGAGCGAAAGGAGCATTTTAAATGTTTAGATAAAATAATTAATTATTTGTTTTAAATTTTTTTAATTTAAAATAAATTGAAATTTTAAACATATGTTTTATAAACTGATGTTATAATATATATGTATACAACTTCTTGTTGAAAACACAAAAAAAACTAATTTTTAAAATCCTCTGTCCTCTTTAACGGCGAACAGCCTATTTCTAACCAGTTAGCTAGTAAGACAAAAACAGTTACTATTATACTTATGCTTTGTAGAAAGGTAGCAACGAAATTTCTGCTGGACTTCCTAAAAACATTCCATTTAGTTTTTTTAAAGGAATAAGAATAAATGCAACCACATCAAATGCTTCTCATTCTTTGATTCCAATTATCATTTGAACACATTTTCCAAACAAACATAATTTTTAAAAAATTGGAATAGTTCAAGCAAGATATAGCTTTAAGGCAGCATAAAAATAATTAATTGAATGAATTACAATTTTCAAGTTAGTTATTAGGAAAAAATTAGAATTTCTTAATTAACAAATTACAAATTTTACATTGGAATGCAACTGTTTTTAACTTTTGTTTATGTTTCTATTTTAATATATTAATGAAAAAAAGCCAAAATTGTTTGTCCTTTTTTTTGGTTTTCTCCAATGGGAAAAATTAATTTTGCTAATAATGATAACAATAATACATACCATTCTTTGCAGACTAATTATCAAAACTAAATTTTGTTTTCATTTCTTGAAAGCTTTGTTGTCTTATTTTTTATGCCATTGTAATCTGTATATATAAAAGGAAGGGTCTCTGTCTCTGTGTGTGTGCGTGTGTTTTGTTAGTGCTACGCGTAATCTAATAGACCCAAGTCTATGAAATTTGATATATAGAGTGAATCTAGACAAGAGCTAGTGCACCTCGAAGCGAGGTTTTCAAAATTCGAAGGAGTGTTTTTTTTATTTTATTTTTATTTATTTATTTATTTATTTATTTTGTTGAAAATCGATAATTCTCATTATATCAGCAACAATGGCTGCAGATATAAATCACTGTTGCCATTGTTACTGATATCAGCGCTGTTGCCACTCGGAAAAACGAAGACGATAATTTTGCGTAGGATTTAAATTTAATGTTTCTCTTTAAACTGGACGTTTGTCGAGAGAAGGCAACGGGAAGTTGGTAAATTTATTTATTAGGATAATTAATATTTGTATTAAGGAATATTGCTTATTTCATTGTAATTTTTTTATATGTAATACATTTTTATTGAATTTTTTTTTATAAAGTTGTTCTGCAGAGTAAAATTCTGTGCAGTTTTTAAATTTAATTTTTCGCGTTCCCTTTAGTCATTTTTCCGGTACACATAAAAGCCAGACGAAGACTGGCCTCGTAGCGGGTAATAATATATATTGTTGTGTGCTTACGGTTTCGCAATATGTTAATGCAAATAGAATTAATAGTAGCTTGATAAAATTTATTTTGCTAAAGAAGCATTTCACAGTTCTGGAATGTCCCGCAGAAATACGTGTACAATTCTTCACAGTATCATACAGTACAATCAGTAATTACACTACAAAACACTAAGAACGTTAAACGCAACGCAAAGCATACCGCATCAAAAGGGAACGCTGTCATGGATATTTCTTTGCAAATCGTGCGAGTAAAATTAGTCTCCAAAACCATCGCCAACTTGGGAATAACTCGCGGATTTAGCTAGATAACCATTTAGTCAAAGTTAAATAGATTTGCCCCTGTATACTTAATTTTCCGTTAAAACTTCGCTTTTTTAGACGTTCATACAACAAAAACTACAGTTTCACAGTAGTATATTGCGGAGTATATAAAATACGTACTATACCATGAAATTAAAAGAAAACATACGTTTGGGACATAATTGTTGTTTAAATTATGTCCCTATAGCTATTGAATGAACTTTTTAAAGCTTACCTTCGTATGTACTTATAAAATGGTCGTATAAATATGTAATATAAAAAAGCGACTTTTAATGCCTTTCTTAAATTCTCAAGGCCTATCTAAATGAGGTCTTAAAACATCTTTAAAATTTATTATTTATTATTTATACATAGATTTTAAATATATATAAAGCTAAACGGTAGGAATATTGCTCTTTCATATCATCATTAAGTTTAACATAAATGTTCAGGAAAATATCAATAATTTCAGCTAAATTCAGTGGTTAAGAGGATTAACTATGTTCCCTGTGTTCGGTTTTCGTCAGGTAAACTGGTATAAATGTTTATAATTTACCGTTTTTATTCTTAGTCATTTTGATCGTTTTGGTATTTTTCCTCTTACCTGCCTTCTATATGGCCCTTACTGCTTCTTCTGTTTTATCTGAATGAGCCAATACTTTGTTCTCCATGATGCAAATTATTAATGATAATTAAGATTCTATTATATTTCAAAGAGAACTTTATTGAGCTAATATCATATTACAAATATGATACGCTATATGGTTTGGAATCTCTCTAAATTTACTATCATAGCAGGTCTTAATGTCTGAAAATTAATCGTATAATTTCAGTGATCTTGCTCAAAACCTGCTAATTACCCTAAGATTTGTCTCATACGGTAAGGCATACCTGTATAAATGTAGAGATCTGTAATATTCCAGTAATGAATACATAAAATTACATGATTATTTATAAAAAAGAGAAAGGAGACTTCCTCAGACATGTCCCTAACTTTAAAACTCGGTAATTATTAATTACTAAATTCACAAAATTTTTAATTTATTTCCTTTTGTATTAGACTTGAATAATGCTTTTATATATGACATTTATATTGTAATTTGGTATATTAGATACTTACATGGTAACTTGGTATATTTGATGTTTCCTTGTTAACTTTTTCGTAAGGCGGTGGTGGAATAAAAATACAATTTGAAATCTGCTTTAAATCTTATAGATCTTGAGTCTATAAATAAATAAGCGCGAAAGCCCGGGTAATCTAAACAGTGAACCAAAAATGTGGTTATATGTTTCCAAGGATCCAAGGATTAATTATTACAGAGTGCCTAGGGTAAAGAACCCTTTACCTCCACATCATAGTTAATAAAAGGGAGCAGAAAGAGGAAAACATACATGAAAGACGTTAAGAAAAAATAAAAAGGAAGTCAACATGACTTGAAAAAATTACGGAGACAAAAAGGAAAACTTATAAAAATATTAAAAGTTCGAAAAAATTAAGCAGCGATTAGCGAGATTCGATCTGGGGACCTTTCGGTCTCGAGTCTAACGCGCTAACCACTGAAGCTAGGGAGAATACAGAATGGTTTTGATATTTTAAGATTTTTTAAAATTTTTTGTGGGTATTTTATAATTTTTTAACATGAATACAACACCAAAGATAAAGCAGATAGGAAAGATTTTACGATTAATAGGCTCCTTGGTCACATGGATTATAATATAGTTATATGCTAGTGGTTATATGTTTATTTGTCTGTTGTGATTACAGTCTTATGGATTGGGAGATTATCCTTTATTTCTCTAGCTTTAAGTTTGAAGAATTGAGAGGTTTATGTTTGAAACTAAAGAACAGAGGCAATCATATTCAATACATTGCTTCGAACATCTCACTGTTTGGAACACTTCCAGTCTCTTACTACATTAGTACACCTCACTCTGAAAGTGTGCTGAAAGATATTTTTCGAATATTTCTCTTCATAAAGAGTCGTTTTTGTACTGTCCCCCAGTGGATGGCGATAACACTAAATAAAAATTACATCTCTTCACTCTTATAGTCACTAGATTATTCTGATATGCAATTCTACTTGCTGTTACTTACTCAAAACCGTTTCTGATAACGCTATGAGCTACGGCACGTGACTCTTACTTGAAATGGAAAAAAAAAGTTTATAATGTTCCTCACTAGTTTAACTATGCTAAACGTAGAAAATTCTGGTGAACTGTCTAGTGACTTATCGCTGGGTTCACGTGTATAACAACAACGTCCAGAGAAGGGTTAAAGGCTGCCCCTTCTCGGGCGTACAGAGAAGCCTCCACTCGGGCTTCATATCAAGATAAGAAAAATAAGAAACTAATCTAATACTAAACTAAACCGAAGTTAGACACAGATACTTAATGTAGTTGGCCTTAATTTAACCTAGCCGGCGATTATGAACAGGCACTTACAATACGGCCGAGCGTAGAAGTTTTAATATCGAAGTAGCCTGACCGTAAACACGCGCCACTAAGGACTTTTAAGATATCCTACTGAAGTAAGCTGAACCGTCCTTTAATACTCCTTCTACCCCATTTACATGAAGCTCGGTGGCGAAGTGGCTAGCACATCGCGCAGCTGCATCACAGGTCCGGGGCTCGATCCTTTGGCGGGGCGAGGTTGACTCAGCCTTTCATCCCTTAAGTGGATTGATAAAATGAGTACCAAGTTCGGTTGGGGACTAAACACCGGGGGTACAGCGACAAGCTGACCACTTGTCCAGGGCATGTACTGTTGCACATCAAGGCCCCAAAAAGTCAACAAAGCAGAAAAGGCCACTGCAGGCCATGGCCCATTAGGGCTGTTAAGCCACTGAGTTTAGTTTTTTCTACCCCATTTACATACAACGCGGTACTAAACATTCATTCTGGTGGGGACTTGTATGTGGAAAACAAGAATTTAAAGAAAAGGGTGTTCGATAATTCGTCATTTCCACAATTTGGCGACTGGGTTTTGTAATCCCCAGTCACCCTTCCAAAGGGAGAGTATATAAGGCATT
The DNA here is from genome assembly GCA_000611955.2 of Stegodyphus mimosarum. Lineage (NCBI taxonomy): Eukaryota > Metazoa > Arthropoda > Arachnida > Araneae > Eresidae > Stegodyphus > Stegodyphus mimosarum. The sequence continues at coordinate 24,163 of KK112228.1, read as the reverse complement.
TTCGCCCTCCTTCCAACATTCCTTTCTGGTGTAACGGTAGCACACTCGAGGCGTATTCTAGAGGTCTAGTTTCGAAACCCATAGAGGAGTTATAAGTTGAAAACAAGAAGTGAAAGGAAAGGATTTCAAAATTAAAAATAACGGTTATAAAACTAAAATACATCTTACAAGTTTCAAGTTTAATATATCACCTTCTATGTTCTTCTACAGCATATAGTAGAACTCTATATTTTCTTAAAATGTGTATCCATATTTCTGGCTGGCCTTGTGTTTTCATTAAATTTCTGTTCAATGGCATATGCACCAAATAATGATAAAAAAACTGACGCCATATTGTGCAAATTTAAAATGCTACGATCATTGTATTTGCCTAAGTTTCCTGCATAGGAAATGGCCAAAATAGCAAATAACACAATTCGACAGCGTGCAATTAAAAAGCTTATTTATACTCTAACCCTCATTCATTTGCAATTTATATCTAGCAGTATATTTAATGATAAAATAAATACTGTGTCCAATAAACTGAGGAATTAATTAGGAAGCATAAAGCATTTATTTATTCTCAGTGTTATTAGGTCATTATTTAAAACGTGCTGCATTAACCGTCTACTAAATTAACAATTCCGACTCAAGTGGTTAAAAAAATAATTTATGCAAATGTCTTAAGAAAGCTCCATGTAATCATGCATTTAAACCATCTAACGTGTAATTATGCAACGCAAACAGCCACAAGTTCTAACCGCTTCTTCATTAACATCTCTTAAGAAGCTGGTCGGATGAAATTCCCGGTAAAAAAAATTCCGCTTCTTAAAAGCATAGCTGCTTTTCGCTCAAAAATAATTATCAATTACTTCGGTTATCAAAAATCATTAAAAAAATTGGAACTTTAGATTACCTGGAAAGTTGAGCTTCAAATTAATGTTAAGTGTTGATTTTTTTTACTTACATCCAGCCGGTTAAGGAAAGCTACAAGAAGATAAAAAAGAAATGGTGTTTTTTAATGAATATAATTTTTAATGGATGCAGTAAACGCGAGCTGTTTATAAAAAGTGACCCAAAGTAATGAGTCTAATTTTAGCTGGTTTTTGATTATTTGCTAATAAGCCCCATTTCGAAGATAAGGATAATCATTTTAAGTGAGGACTGCCTTATGTCTGGTTTATATCTAATGCAGTGTCAGATTTAGAATATGCAAAATTGCCATGGGTATAGTAATGCTTGTAAAGCTTTTAGGGAATTCAAAGCATTATGTGTCATGTCTTTGCGTTCAGGCACCTTTTATAATTCTAAAAATAATAATAGTAATATTCTTTCAAACTTTCCATTATTATAACGTAATAAGTATTGACGATTCCCTTATGTCGTGATATTGATATATTATCGATCGAGCTGCAGTACATATATTTAATTGTTTTAATTCTGTCAACCAGATTTGACTTAACTACCAAACGCCAAGCGTAATAAATAAGTGAATGAATAAAAGTTTCTTCTAAGCCTATAGGAAAGAAACTATACAAACAAATATTCCGGTAGAACAAGGTATGGGTGGCTTGATTCTCAATCTATACTCGGATGCCTACTCTCTAATGCTAATCCTACTTCCTGTTTACCTTCAGGAAATTCATTTACTTCTTTTACAAGGCAAGCACGGTTTTTATGACTTGAAATACTCAATATGCCCAAATTTTGCTTTCTTTGAAATATTTAAAAATGGAAACCAGATCTCTATAACAAGGCAATAGACCTAACCGTTATCTTTGATTTAAAATAATACTCCGAATAGAAATTACTGGAGGAGTTAAAGCCGCAAAGGTTCTATATTTTATGAGCTATTTTCTCCCTCCTTTCTGCACGCATTCGTGATGAAACTGAAAGCCCCCCGACGTGTATTCCCGAAGTTTGGAATTCGAATTCCGACGAGAGTGTTGCACTTTCTTCAGTTTCATGTATAGAAAATCCTAGTGGCTATGCAATTTAAACCTTCGAACTAGTTCAAAAATGTATGTATATTCCGCTGATTCTTGTTGCTTGAACTCCAATAATCTTTGTCCTTAAATTTAGAATATTCTGCTACTTATTCTAATGAAGTAAAGACTTAACTTTAGTTTTTAACTACGAAAGGCGAACCACATATAATTGAAATTGCTTCTCATAATTTCAACCATGGTATCTTCTTGTGAGTATGAATATTATAACTACCAAACTCTAAATAAAAAATTCCGTTAAAGTCTGATTTGCTGTGCAAGCATTCCCTTGTTTCCACACCGTACACAATTAAAAGGAATACTAAAGCAAACTGAATCTACATTTCAGCTATATTTGCCGAGCTCAAATTATCCGCCCAACAAAATATGTTATTTATCGAATATCTTAACCAGTCACAATGTTTTATTTGTTCGCTGTGATAATACAAAGGAAGTTTGTCGTAGGGTTAAATGTACGCTAACATGCATTGCTGCTCCAGCTTGAGATGCGATTTTCTAAACTATAGAGAAAAAGAACAAAAAACTTCTACTCATGAAACAAATACCGATAATGAAATAAAATATTCTTTAAGATGCAAACTATAATTTGTCGCAAAAGAATTTAAAAAATAGAGCATTTACACTGAAAATATAGCTCTTGTACATAGTCATGATTTTATTTTTTGAAATTCGAGTGGGCAAATGTGAACAGTAAAGTAAAACAAAATCTGAAATGTACACCACATGACTTCCTTGTACGGAATTTAAATTGCACGCATTTTGCATTTCATTTAAACTTATTGGATTGAATTAAACCTACTTCGTCGATAGCGCATAAACCACAATAGAATAAATGCACTCTTTAAACTTCACTACATTTGTTTACCATAGCGACACTGTGGCGCTAGGTTCGCTTAACAACGTTACATCTCATTTATTTTATAACTCAGAATGCACAAAAATTATATCTACCATCTGCAGAATTATCTCGTAATCATTGCCAAATATTCTACTCAAATACTATAATAAATCTCAAACAATGCATAAAACAAATTAAACAAACAAACAAAAAAAGAAAACGTTTTCCACATACGATTCAGTATTTCTCATTCAATGAATTCAATTCTCACTTCGCAGCAAGGCAAAAATAAACAAAAACTTGAAATATCTATATTAAAATTACGAAGTAAATCTTAAACACGTATTTTCTAGAATACATTCCAGAATGGATTAAGCATGATTTAATTCGCAATAACAAAAGAAAGCGGCGTTATCTTTGTTAAGCTTAGTTAGAAAAACTAAGCCAAGCTTAGTTTTTCTAGATTGCTAACAGATCCACTATTCTGTTAAGTTTCGAATGCAAATAAACATGCCTTCTATGGTAATAATAATTAGGCTTAGCCGCATTTCAACAACTTTTAAATTGTTGATAATTCTACAGGTATTGCATACAGATTTACTAAAGGCATTAAAACCTTAACCAGAAGATAGGAAAAACATAATTGAATCATTTTTATTGCAAACACAGTACAATTTACAAACCATAAAAATAAAGAAACTGAGATCACTGAGCAGAGTAACAGATGATAGCCGACGATGATAGCCTCATTTGAGTTATAAGAGATGCATGTATATACACAGGTACTCACGTAACGCACAGACGCCACGAAAAATTCTCTTAAGAATCCATTTTAAATCAGTTTTATAATTTTTTGGGGGCAAGGAGTCTTCTACTCTGTCCTTACGTATGTCACGCAAAAACATCGTTAAATTGCATTTGATGGGTGTCAAAATGGATATTTTCGTTGAAATATGATACCTGAAATTTTTCGTGATTACAATACTTCCCTTTTATTTCGTACAAGGAAGTAAAATCTTAAAGATTAAAGTTTAAGCAGATAGTTTATAAAATGAGTTTGTCTTCAGTCTTGTTGTGTCATTTTACTTGATCCGCAAACGAAATCATTTAAAATCTGAGGTGCATCTAAAACACATAATTGACGAACTTAAGACATGTGAGAGGAAGGAGAAAATTTAAATAGCAAAATGGCTCGAATTTTTCAAATTTGCCAGATTAATTTTCTTGCTAGGATCAAAACTTAAAAAGTTCAATTTTTATTTTCAATTATTAATTTATCATATTGAAAGAATACACTCATGTCCATAAATTAAGGATAATTCGGAGTCACGAGGAAATCGAACTCTAAAATAAATATATCACCTGTAAAATCACTACACACATCTTCAAGAATCACATGCAAATTTCAGGAAGTAACCAGATGACACCGATGGTACGTCACAATGACGAGAGTGTAAGAGAGTGATATACAAGGAATACAGGCAAAGAAGTAAAATTGTTTCCAGGCGCTTTATAAGCATTTCAATGCAATCATCGAATAGTTATGACACAAAGGACGCATTTGGATGATTTTTTACGTGGTAGAATGATCGGCCGTCTGGAATGTGGGCGTACCCAACTGGAAGTATCAGACGAACTTGGAATTGCCCAGAGTGTCATCCTTAGGCTTTGGGAACGATTCCAAGATGATGGTAATGTGAGTAGACGTTACACCACAGGTCGCCCCAGAGTTACAACGCCGAATGAGGACCGGTTTTTGGCAGTTACTGCCAAAAGAAACAGGCGAAGCACAGCCTCAGACTTGTCTCGTCAGCTCTCTTCAGCCACTGAAACGACAATTTCAAGGCAGACCGTGTACAGACGCTTAGGCTAGATTGGTCTATATGCTCGAAGACCTGTCAGATGCTTTCCACTTACTACAACTCTATGTCGCCTGCGGTTAGCCTGGAGTAGAGAGCATGCGTTGTGCACACCGCAACAGTGGGCTTGTGTGATGTTTTCCGACGACTCCAGATTTAGCTTGCAGTCTGATTCTCGCCGGACTTTCATGTGGAGAGCTCCAGATACCCGTTACCCCCAAGAAAACATCATTAAACGACATCGTTACGGTGGTGCAGGAGTGCTCGTTTGGGGTGGAATTATTCTGGGTTCCAGAACTGCCCTGAATGTTCAAATTGGAACCATGACAAGCCAAATCTATCGGGACGTCATTCTGGAACAACATGTACGTTTGTTTCGGGGCGCCATGGGCACACAATTTGTGTTTATGGATGAAAACGCCCGTCCTCACCGTGCAAACATCGTAAGCGAATGCCTTCAATCGGAGGATATCACCCGTGTGGACTGGCCAGCATTCTCCCCGGACTTGAATCCAGTAGAGCACGTGTGGGGCATGCTTGGCCGACGAGTTGCAGCCCGTCAACCTCCTCCTACTCGTCTACCGGAACTTCGGAGACATTGCTTTTTGAGTGGTGTAATATCCCCCAAGATCAGATCGATAATTTGATACTCAGCATGCCTAGACGTTGTACGGTCTGTATTGCATCGTCTGGGAGACATACAATGTATTAATAATCAAACTAACAATGTAATATTGGATTTTTGTAAATAGGTGTTTTTTGTAATTTGCTGCAGGGAGAAAAAATGCTAATTTTTGTAATAATATCAAACATATTTCTTGCTCTTTACCTTTTGTTTAATAAATAAGCTTTATAAATAAGTTAAATTTGTTTTGATTCTAACTCTTCCTTTGCCTGATTTTGCGTTATCTTTAATTTTTGGGAATGAGTGTACTTTACAATTGGTTTTGATCATTATGTCTGAATTATAAATTCTTAGGACTTTCTACAATTTTATATTATATCTGAATGAATGCTATCGAGAAACGCCTTAAAATACCTTGCTTACGTTCTTTCTTCTATAACGCACAGTAAAAATTTACTAAATAAAGCCAAGCTTTTAAAATTTACTAATAAATAAATTTTTAGAGGGGCACTCTAAAACGCTGTATTCACAAAGTACAATATCGGAATATTTCTTCCACTTGCAAAAGCGTCAATATTACTTTTCTTTCTTCTTTTTATAGTCTTATTTTCTAAACGGTTTTAAATAATAAATTGATTAAAAGCAGTATGTCTTAGTAAAATTATTCTGAATTAAAATCAATTAACAAAGAAAATGAAATTTAAGTTCATGAGAATGATTAGGAAAAATACTAGTTTTATTTTCCCTCATTTTGCTTATGGAAAACCCCATCATGTCGAGACAGATATAGCAACAAACAACATGTGTTCCTTAATTATTCCTTGAAATCTGTTTGTAACTATATTATCGGTCTGATGTATCTGAAGACCAGTACATTGTGTTGTTTTCCCATCTTAACAACTATCCTTAAGAGACCCATCTATGAAGCATGGAATCCAAACATACATAGAGAAAAGAAACACAATTACAAAAATGGAATAAATGGAGTCTTGGTTGTATAGAATAATGCGAGAAACGAAGCTTGGAATGAAGCCAAAACAAGTTTAGGGTCTTAGTAGAAGCTCTGAGGACAACAGAGTACAATGTAAATATAATAAAAGCCCGAAATTAGTCACATGGGAAACTATCGTAGTTTGGTAATTTTCCCCTTGTTTTTATCCATTCCAAGTTTTCTACATAGTTCTCGAGTTCTTACACTTTCCACAAAGCTTTCGATTCGAATAAAGTCTTATATACTGCCATAGTTACAAGATGCCCAACTCTATCTCAGATAATGTTTTCGAACTAAATTCGGTTTAGTACTTTGTGTTTTGGCAAACAGGAAAGCCAAAGAGTTAGTAAAAAATTATCTGGAAAACAATAAGAAAGAAAAATAGTAAAAGTCTATACCTTCCTGAATACGTTTTAAAGATTTAATTTCTAAAAAAATTATTTAAGTGCAAGTAATCTATTTCCGTAAGTTTCGGATTTGACTTTTAATGTAAAACCTAGACGAAAGCTAGAATTATTATTGACGCCTAAAAAAAATATTAATGATAAGTGCTCGAATTCTAAGCTTCACAGTATTCCTACCATGTATTGCACTGATAGGTTTTAGTTCTACTTGTTTTTACAAAACGCAAAAATTCCTCCCTTCTTTAATGAAGTCGTATTTTGTGCATTTGAATTTGTTTTGCAATGCTGTAAGGTATATTTTCTTATGCTTCACCATTTGCTTTCGTGCTGTAATTGGAAAGCACGTCCGGATAGCATCGAAGGTTCAGAGTTCGATTCCTGACGTGATCACTGCACGTTTTTAATGTCTTCTGCTTCGAAATAATGATGAAAACCTAATGTCTCTAAAATGGCAACCAAACTATAAAATGTCGTCCATGGTAGTTTATTACGACCAGGATTTGGATACTAAGTCCCCACCTCTCCAATCGCACTTTAAATCATCGAGATAGTAAGAGGAGAGGCCTTAACTGGTTTTCCCTATCCACTGCTTTGAAGCAGCGGCGATCCCTTCGAGGAGACCAAATCATTCAGTGACTTACCTTTACACGGGTTTTAACATGATCGGATGTAAACATATTGTAACTACGTCATAAATATATATATAAATGTATATATTTTCTTCTTCTACAATATTTCAGAGTCTTAAGTATGTGAAAAGAATACACTTTTAAACAACATTTCTTCTGCACAGAATTAAATGCTATAGTTTTTCCAGAGCAGTTTGCTTTGAACAGTTTAATTTAGTTTAGTTTAATTTGAATAACAGAGGCTTCGTGAGGAAAAGTTAAAGTCTCTGTGAGTCAAACTCACTTTGTTTTCCAAAATGAATATTTTCATCAAATTAGACTAGCTATGGGTAATCCCCTCAGTCCTCTACTTGCTGACATTTACATGCAGTATTTTGAGGTCACATTATTTAAAAAACCATCCTTTCGTCTGTGGATTGACACTTTCGCTCTTTTTGATGGTAATAAAAAGGACTTACCCCAGATTTGATCTGCTATAAATTCGATTAATCCAGCCATCCAGTTCACTTTTGAGACTGAATCTGATAATACACTTCTCTTCCTTGATATTCTTATAATCCGCAATGAATCTAATTTCAGCACAACTGTTTACCGTAAATACTTTTCTGTTTGTTTACCACCCCATGCTAAGTCATGCCACCCGGCTAAGCAAAAAATGGCTTCTTTTTACTATTATGTATTTCGGGTTTCCAAAGTTTGTTCCTCAGAATCTCTTCTTGCTAATGAACTCAATTATTTAAGATCTGTTGCCCTTGACCGAGGATTTTCTCAAGTAGCCAATGATAAGGCAGTTCGCAAGTTCTGCTTGTGCCATCTAAGAACACATTCTAATGCTAGAAGTAACATTAATAATATTGTTGTGCTTCCTTTTCATCCTTCTATCAGTTACAAAATTGCACGGATTTTAAACAAGTTTAATTTTCATGTTGATTTATCGCCTATAAATAAAATCCGAGGCTCGGTGCTTAAATATTCTGTTTCCGACTTTAATTCTTGGGGAATTTATAACACAATATGTCAGTGGGGCTTAAGTTATATTGGCCAAACGAAAAGAGCATTAACGTTTCGCATAAAGGAACATGAATCGTACGTCCGAAAAGGAGAAATTAACAAATCTTCAATAGCTAATCATAGTTGGAAATTCAATCACAAGTTTGATTTTTGTTCTGCTAAAATTATCCAGAAAGCGGGTTCTATTAGGATACTGGATTTTCTTGAAGCTTTTCACATTCACAAAATTTTATCCTGTTTAGTCAAAGACTTTAATTCCAATCCAGTCTTGCTTAATGCCTTTAAAATTCTACTAACTTAACCCTGCATTTTTGTTACTATTTCTGGCGACAGATAGCGCTATCAGCCTGTATGGTATAAATATGATCGACACTGGTTTCGACACACACATCGCAGAATTTTTTGCTCCTGATGAATAGGGACCCGTTTTGCCCTTGAAATCGATTGAGATTTTACAAAATTTACGCCGAATAAAAGGTTGTCGATTTGCCTGTTCTATTCTGCGTGATTCTCCTGCGTCTTTATATGCAACTGTGATGTGAGGAAATACTATCAAAACGCTATCAAGGAAGATCTCTCTGGATGTAAACAAAAAACCTCCCACCTGAAGACCAAAGCCTGGGAACAGTGCTTCATTAGCGCGGGGATGGCCCTTCCTTTTATTCTTATTTCCATGCTTTAAATGGGGGGAGTAGATTAATTTCTTCCTCTTTACTGCGTGCCTTCGGGTGTAAGTAGAAAGCACGTTCAGTTAGCATCGGGAAGTCAGGAGTTCGAGTTTCGGCAATGGCATTACATATCTTTCACATCTGAATAAAACCTAAAATCCGTATAGCGTAAACTAAATTTTAAAATTTTTTTTGGCGAATTACTACTTGGAATAATCATAAACTTGAATACATAGAATTATTTTAAATATTTACTTATATCTAATTCAAACGAAACTTCAGAGAGTTTGTCTGTATCAAGAAATTTAGTTACAAGAAAAAAGTACAGCACGTTTGAGAAAAACAAAATCTGGTACCCAAATATTTATAAGCCAAATTTATGACGATATATGTTTTAATATTTACTAATACATATTAGATAAAAGTACTGCATAAACTCTATCGATATTACATTTTATTAAAACTTTTATGAGAATCTGTTCAAATGTTGCAAAGCATGTAAAAATGTCGGTGGGTATCATATAGCCTGAGAACTCATTTTAATACTCTGAAATTGCTCGATCTAGAAGATAGCTCAGCTGACTATCTCAAATCTAGGTATGATATTTTCTTTTTAATAAATTGGCAACAGCATTTTCAAAAAGTTATTATTGTTTCTCTGAAAAATACATCTGCGATGCTTCATAAATATTTCTGCAAACATAAGTAGAATGTTTTATTTTTACGTGAAACTGCAAGGTTTGTTTTAATTATTACATTATTTATTATGTCGAATCTTTTGTGCACTTTCACTCTTTTGTCTACTCATCCAGAAAATGCAAATTTAAGTGGATTTAAGTAATGAGAATGATCCTAAGTTTAAAGAGAGAGAGAGAAAGATTATTGACAACTTACGCCCGGAGTTCGGTGATTTTCTTTTCTTTCAGCTGCAGTGCTAACTGCTAGTAATTGTTCATTGATAGTTGTCAGAAGATGCGTAAGCACAGAAGCCAGATTCTTAGGCGTCAATGTTTTGACTATGCATACCAATCTATTGCTATACTGCAAGAGCGCAAGTGGCGAGGGTTTACTTCTCTGTTAAGGTGTATTTTCGAGGTGTAGTAATCCGTTTGCGTTGTACGTTTGTAAGCCAAAAGGGAACGGAACTTCCGATCTTTCAGTTTCCGCATAGTCGAGCAAACCATATAAAACTTTTCAGAAACGTATAATGCTACTTAATTGACTCCGAGAGCAACCTGTAGTCAACAAATGTGTGAAAGCGCTTTGTAAGCAAAAACTGTAAGCTGACTAGATAAGCTTAATCTTCAGAAATAATTATTCCGTCACTATGCTCATGAATTATTTATTTATTACTTATTTAATTTACTCAGCTGTCTACCAGAAGTTTGCTTCAGTATCTGTTGTATACAGATTTAAAAGTGCAGCTAAACTGTGATTATCAAATTAATTATGTCTGCGGATTCATGTATCCAGTGGACGAGTTAAGATTAGTAATCTACAAGCATAGTAGCAACTTTTATCGTGGTCTAGGATATAACACTGCTCCCACGCTCACCCTGAGTGTACATTTTTAATGCACGTATAACGGCCCACAGCTTTTATACGCACATCAGTAATCAAACATCAAACAGACAATAATCAACAATAATCTTCAAACAGAGACATATAAAACAGAGAATATGTTCCCTTTGGTGTTTTAATAAATTGATACTATGTTAAAATCCTTTTCAAAAATATCCACAGAATTTGAATTGATATGCATTCTTTTGGCATTATCATAAAAATAACAATTGATGGAAATGAAGGTAGTGCGAGAGAGAAAAAGTAAGATTCAGCCAAGCGTGAAGCGACGCACAAAGAGAGAGACCTCAGAATATGGACAGATATATCGAATAGAAATGGGGAGAAATAACCGCCAAATCATATTTTTACTCTTTACAAACTGTGCAGAGTTGACAAAATATTTGCGATTTCCGGTCTTTCCTATTTTTTTCGGCAGTCTTGACATAAAACTGTCACGCATGCAAATCCAATTTGTCTTCCGAAGCTGTTGTTTGCGTTTTTCAGGACAGCGTGCAAAGAATCGGTTATCATGTCCTTCATGCGGCACATGCTCTTGCCTTGGGGTATAAGTTTACGAAACCGAGAGAAATGTCTATCTCTATTAAAATGTACAGACATTCTTAAATAAATATACACCTTTTTTCGAACAGCCGTACAAATTCAATATGTGAAGGATTTCTAGGGAAAAAAAGAACAAAAATTGGTAAATATTTCTACTTTCATAAAAAATAACACAGAATTCATTGCAAAAGCCAACATCATGTGGTTTAATCACTGAAACATAAAACCAAAGTTCTAAAAATTCAAGAAAACTAAGATTCGTTTTCAAGTTATACACCATGAATGATATGGTTTGCGGTTAAACATAATTAGAAATTATGTCTTGTTACAGCTAAAGACAGAACTTTACAAAATCTTTCTAATATTGAAAACATCAGTTAACGCGAATATAAATAAAAATAAACACAAAGCTATTAACAAGCAAATAACAAGGAACTAATTTGTTTTATAAGAAGTCAAGCTGGAATACAAACGATAAGTGAAATTACTACTCTAATTCAAAAACAACTAACTATTATATCTTTAGATCTTTCAATTATCGTCCCCCGTTTTGAAAAGGCATTCTTTTCTTTTACTTTTCTTAAAAACATTAACTAGTATAACAATCTCCAACACCTCGTCCGACCTTGAAATATATCAGATTTCAAGATAAACACGCAAAAAAACCAATTTCAAAAGACACACATATTAAAACTTCAAACCTTTCAGAATAAGACCCTTCGTTTAGCCCTTAATGCACCCTGGTATGTTCGTAATGACGTGATTTATTCGGACCTTAACATTAAATCTATTGATGTCTTAATTAAAAAACTTAGTCAAAATTTGTTTGCCAAAATTGAACAGATTGATAATCGTGCTTTACAAATTCTGCCTGCCTACGATTCGTCGATCCCAAGCTCCTCAAAACGACCACGGTCTGTTATTGGACGGGAGTACGGGATCTCCCCTCCTGCTAAAAGACGACGATCCACCCCCCCCCCACATCCCAGCCTTCAGTTCCAGCGACAACGCCGTTCACTCAGCTGCTCCAGACATGCCTCACACATGATTATCAATCTGTTTCTTTTAAATATCACATCATTTACCGCAGATTTAATCTGACAAATTGCTATTCACCGGTAAGTAGACATTACACTACTAGCATATAACTATATTATAATCCCTGTGACCAAGGAGCCTATTAATCGTAAAATCCTTCCTATCTGCTTTATCTTTGGTGTTGTATTCATGTTAAAAAATTATAAAATATCCCCCAAAAAATTATTAAAAATCTTAAAATACCAAAATTATTCTGTATTCTCCCTAGCTCAGTGGATAGCGCGTTAGACTCAAGGCCGAAAGGTCCCGAGATCGATTCTCGCTAATCGTTGCTTAATTTTTCCGAACTTATTTTTATAAGTTCTTCTTTTTGTCTCTGTAATTTTTCTCAAGTCATGCTGACTTCCTTTTTATTTTTCCTTAACGTCTTTCATGTACTTTTTCCTATTTCTGCTCCCTTTTATTAACTATGATGTGGAGGTAGAGGGTTCTTTACTCTAGGCACTCCGTAATAATTAATACTTGGATCCTTGGAATCAATTTCTAAACATCATGTAAAAATTTTGCAATCATAGCATTCGAGTCTATAATAAACTAAAGATTTCTAAAGTTATTTTATTTTAAATAGCCAATTATTTTAAGTTTTGGAGTTTTACTGTCACTTCTCTCTTCCGTTTTCCTTCCAAAATGCAAATTTAGTACGCGTATATTTAAGATAATGGTTTTTCAGATTGTAACATAGAGCGTGCTCTGCCTCTTGAGACTATGTTACTAAGGTTGCTAGATAAGATTTGTAATATTCGGCCTTCCATTATAACTGCGGATACTTAAAGTTCACGCTGATTAAGTTTTGAGATAATTTTGCGTTAAACTGATTTGTACAGACCTCAGCTAGTAGGTTGTTTGTAACTAAATTTTACGTTTGACTTACTGTACTGAACTTATCGCGACACATGTGGTTGGCTGAGTTGGAAGCACAAAGTATGACAGTTCGTAAATTTAAATAAAGGGTCTTTGACACCCTACCCAGGTTTCAGTTGTTACTTTAGTGGTAACGAGCTTAACGTCTACCAAGAGTTTGGGTACTTCAGAGGATTGCAAAGAGAACTAAATTTTATAGTGATAACCCAAAAAGATTAAGAAATATGTCTGGAAATTCAACATTTAGTCTGGCCCTCTCAGCATCACAGACGTCACCAGCACCAATTGGTCCCATGAACGGATTTGGCTGTATTGTGGATACGATAAGGACGTCGATGAAATCCGCAGTAATTTTTGACGGCTGAAGTTCCGCAATTACACTTTTGAAGCAATTTGTTTAGCATTTTTCAATCATCCAGTTGAGGAAATATAAAAATCATCATCAGGCTCAATGCAAACCTGCGTTTCTGCTATCCAGAATTAGTTGTGAACCATTCCAAGTCACTTAATTATAACAGTTCACCCGAAAATTCTGAATTCCTCCCCGACACAGCGTTAGTTCCACAAGTAAAAATTTTAATGCCAAATCAAGCAAAAAAAATAATTAAACACTAAATTGTGTTACTACTTAATTGTCAATATACACTCTTAGACAAAAAAAAACGAGACACCACGACGCACCGAGAAAATATTCAGCAAATTGGACACAAATTGATATGCATACAGGTTTCGACGCAAAATGCAAAATTTTACATTTTGGCTGCCAATAAATAAACGGTTGTCGCTACAGCGCATCTGATCTGCGCAACTGGCAGGATATTTAAGATGAGAAATTACGATTCCAGGTCAAAAATTCTTCACGAATTTCATTTCGTGCACTCTGGTAGACAGTAACTATGCCTCGCATACAGGTGCGAGAACGATATACGCAGATGTCAGAATTTAAGAGAGGTCGTGTAGTTGGGCTCAAAGAAGCCGGTTGGTCTAAAAGGCGAATAGCTCGACATTTGAGCAAGAGCGACGCCACTATTAGGCGATGTTGGCAGGAATGGGTGGACCATGGCCGCCCATAGCGTCAAGAAGGAAGCGGTAGGCCCAGAGAAACGGCAGAATGTGAAGACCGAGCAATCGTCAGAGCAGCACTCACAGCCCCAGATACATCATTATCATCGATTGTACGTGCAACTAGTGCTTCAGTGACAGCAAGGACCGTTCATAGACGGCTCACAGAAAGGCGGCTTTGGTCACGACGCCCCTTGCGCCGACTACCATTGACCTCTGTACAACGTCAAGTCTGTTTACAGTAGTGTTGGGCTCATTTGCACTGGAATGTCACTGACTGGAGTAAAATAGTCTTCAGTAATGAGTGCCCCTTTGAACTGAGCCCCGATGACCAGCGAAAACGAGATCTGGAGACACCCCGGATAGTGGTGTGATACCAACTTGACTGTCTACCGGTAGACAGGCCGACAACCAGGAGTGATGGTCTGGGCTGTGTTGTGTAGCAAATTTTCATATAACACTTAATTATTTAAGTTTGACTTAAGATTAATTTTCATTATTCTAAATTTATGCTACACAACGTTATTTTATTTAATATCTTGTATTTATATTTGCTTTGGTTTAATTTTAATTAGTGGTTTTGGTACTTTAAGATTTGTACGTCTCTTCCACTGGTTACTCGTAAACGCGTTGAAACAGACAATGGAATTAGGTGCTTTCGTAGGTAATAAACTTGATTTAAAATTACTTAACTTAGGTTGATTCTCATTTAACTTATATCATTGGATGCAGAAAAATTAGCCTTTTAATTTAAGAGTACTTTCAAGTCTCTAGCTTAAACAGTTTTTAAGTTACAGTTAATTATTCAACGAATTTTTGCACTTCGAGTATTTTTTTTGGTTGAGGGGGAAAGGATTGAAAAGCGTCACTTTTGCAGTTGATTTCCAAGCCTTTGCTTAGGAATTTTTGTCCGTTGCCTAGGTTTGCTGGTTTTCCCACGCCTACGTCGAATTCTTGGTTCTTCTTTTGGCGGGCTTGGCGAGATTCGGAATTTTGTTCCAGTTCAACTCCTCGATTTTTGGACGATATTAGCAGGGGTTTGTGTGAGGGGTAGAGTTTCAGTTTATTCACCCTTTTGGCGAGTTTTGGCGATATCTAGTGTCCGGACCTGACAAAAAGCGGGTGCAGGTGGGATTGCGAAGCTGTTGGGACGTTTTCGTTTTTGCATTCGGCTGACAAGAAGATAACTTTCTCGGGCGCCTTGGGCATCTTGTTGCTGCAACAGAAAGGATGAATTTGTTTTTTTAACGGGGGGCTTATGGCTCCTGTCACGTCTTACTCCATGGCTTCGGAAATAGTCCTTCAAAAATGTAAATGAAATAATTCTGCAATAGAAAAGGAAATGAAAGAAAATTATATTTCCATGCTTCAACTACCACAGAAATAATGTCCTTCAAAATGGAAAGTAAATATTTCTTCGTCAATTCTACCATCTGATGAAGACTCAGTCCGCTTCTTCAATTTATAAGAACAGAAAAAATCAATAGCCAAGCAACCTGTGTTCCGACCTGAGTTTCCTGATGGCTCTGAAGTTCGTAATACAGAAGGCTGGATGAAACTTCCAAGTTCCTGCGTACTGGGTATTCTTCGAATGTTCGGTGTCCGCCAAGCTGCCGTCGAACCCCCAAATCTCCAGGTTCACATCTTCCGTCAGTTAAGAAGTTTTTCTTTTTGAACTTTAATGTTAACTTAAATTCTTAAAGATTTTTTTTTCATCCAAAATTCTCTGGTTTAATTATTTCTTGAATTTTTTTAAAGATTCTATTATTATCAGAATTTAACTTTTATTTAAATGTTTGCTGTAAAGAATTTTGAAAGGTAGAAAATTTAAATCTTTAATATTTTTGAAGATTTGCTGATTTAACTGAGATCTGAAGAAATTTGTGAGCAGTCTTAAATTGCTCTAGTTAAAGGTATAATTTTTTTTTCCTCTTATGGTGCAATACTATAGGTACTTAACTCTGTACTTCATTATTTGAATTTTCTCTTGTTCTGGGATAAATAAGGTGTAAGAACCTTACAACTGAAAAATGAAATAGAAAATTTTAATTTGTATCTTAACTCATAAAAATAGTTATTACTTAAACAATAGTATTTGAATTGAAGTGGTTACTGTCTAAGATTGCAGTATTTGTGGAAAATATATAAATGTTTAGCTATTTGTTTTCTAAACTAAATAAGGTAGTTCCCGGGGACTAGTATAATTTTATGTTAGTAAATTTGTTTGATATCAGTGTTTTAAGGAAAGTAATAAACTAAGTTAGTATTATTGATTTTATGTGTTTACTTGAATTTCTGATTACACAACATGGTTTCACCAGTAGCAAGGCTCTTCGGGTTGTTGAAACGAAATTTAAAAGGGTACAAACACAACGCAATTCATATTTGTTTAAACTACTAGTATTTTACAGCTTAGTATATAACAGCTGCCATTTCATTTCATAGTAGGATCCTTTTGGTTGTCACTCGTCGGAAGCTTACAGCACAGCGGTACGTCGACGAAGTTGTAAGGCCCGTTGTGTTGCCCTTCATGTCACGCCACCCTGGGCTTACATTTCAGCATACAAACATTGCATTTCAACAAACATATTTCCTTTGTAATATTTACTTTTTATGAAAATATTAAAATTTACATCTTACAGCATTATATGATTTTTCAAAGTTTTAATTTTTACAGCTCGGAAACAAAATATCTTATCTTTTTTTTATAAATATAGATAAAGCCAGAATCTTCAGAACATATTTTCCTCATTCTTATATCTTTCTTATGATATCCTTTTTCATTGTTAATAAAGAGTTTATAAAGTTTTAATAAGAATTTTAAAAAAACATTTAATGCGATTTTAAAATCTCCTGGAGTGAATTCTCTTATTGACGTTAACAAGCACTGCAATAGTAAATGAAAAGCATTTTGATAATTGATATTTTTTTAATTCAAAAGGTAATTGTGTTTTTCATCTTGAAAGGCGGGGCATGAGCTTTACCAGAGTTCTTAGTCTATGAATGCATATTAGGTTAATAACACGAAATGCATTCAGACAATATGGAATTACTGTAATTAAGTTAGAGGAAAACGAAAAATAATATCTTACGTGAACACCACACGAATTCCTTGTACGGCCTATTAAATTATACACGTTTTTTGCTGCATTTCATTTAAACCTTTTTCCTCGAATTTCATTAGAGATAGATTTCTCATTCAATTAATTCAGTTCTCACTTCGCGGCAGGGCAGATATACTCAAAACCCTAAAGCATAATTGTAAATTACATGTAAACTTAAAACCCCAAATACAGTTAAAAAGTGTTAGAAAATAATTTACAATTAGAATTTAGAGCTTCCATACAAAACAAGCAATTCGTCCAGCAGACAGCAAGAACGATTTTTTAGTGCACAAATTTAAATTTTCTTGGTCTTACTCGGTTAAAACTCTGATGCATAAATTGACTTAATACACTGCTCTTCCAAGAGTGTCAAAAGCAAACAATTGGAGGCTTCTTTAGGTTTAGCAAGACTTAAACAACATTAAAACTATTGATAATTCTGCAACTATTGCATGCAGATTAATTAAAATCATGAAAACCTTAAGCGAAATTTAAGAAAAACAAAAAATTCAATTACCTTGTAGAGTTATTAAGTTATTTGGAAGCAGGAAACGTGAAAAACAAACAATGTCCTCGTCGGGATTCGAACCACGGACCTCGCAAATGCGCGTGGAGCGTGCTAACCACTACACCACGATGGCATGCTAAGAAGGCGAGAGAATTACCATATATACTTCCGCTTTTAAAAGGCGAGTGGGGATTAGGGGACCCAATCGCCAAATCCCGGTGGTGGAGGATCATCATTCACCCCCATTTTTAGTTCGGGCGCCACTTGTAGAGTCATTAGCTTATTTAGAAGCAGGCGACGTGGAAAATTAGCAATGCCCTCGCCGGGACTCAAACCACGAACCTCTAAAATATGCGTCCAGGGTGCTGACCACTACACCACGATGGCATCCCAAGAACGCGGGAGAAATTCCTTATAACTTTTATAGCAAAAATATGTACAATTTTTCAACTTATAAGACTAAAAAAAGAGCTCACCGAGCCGGGAAACGGAGTGGGCATATATATATATACTGAGAAAGTTGACAAATTTTCTATTTGTGGTTGAGAGAAAAAAACTAGAAAAACTAGTAGAAAAATATGCGCGTAGTAATTCAAAATTTTATATCATCTAATATGGGAAACGTTTTTTGAAGTATTGTATAAGAAAATATTTTTTAGAATTAATAACTATTATGCTAATTGACCATAGAGGTCTCAGTGAGTTGATTGGAATAAAACCCGGCTCTTGTTGTTCAGTTAATTGACTTTGTTTAAGGCTTCAGAACACTTTTCCCTTGACAAGTTCTGTTTGGAGCTTTAAATAAAAAAAGATTAACTTTGGTTTTCACCGTTTTCGTATTTTCAACTTTTTTACTTTTCTGTTCCAAATGTATATTATAAAATTTGCAAATTCATAAAAATGGAAATAGGTAGGGGATCATGGTTCTTACAGTCTTTAAGTAATTCTCCCACATATTTATATATGTTTATTTATATACGTTTGCTGCAGCCGATTGGAACCAAGAAGGAAAGTGCTCAATTATATGTTACAGCAATGCCATGCATAAAATTTAAAATTTCAACGTTCTGAGGCTACTCGTTTTTTTAGTTGAGATACACACGTACGTCACGAAGAAAATCAAAACTATCTCATCTGAATGCATTTTAAATGCATTTTACAATCCTTTTTGAAAACAAAAAGAGTTCTTTATTCTGTTCGTAAGTACAGATGTCACGCAAAACATTATTCAAATGGATTTGAGAGAGGTCAAAATGGGTATTTTGGGTGAAACATGATACCCGAAATTTTTTTAGATTATAATACTTGCTTTGTCAGGACTGAGTGTTCGGTGCATATTCTTGGCGAACATCTTCGTGAAATACTTTACACGATCCTGATCTTGAACAGGGAGCTGAATGCAGCTATGTTCTGTGGCAGAAAACTGTGGTTAAGTGGCAGAAGAACTGCACTTTAGAGGGATTTAAAATCCTCTTTTATTAAACCACAATTATATACAGCCACTTCCCAACTCGGGAGGGATACAGAAAATAATGACCGCACTTGGGTCTAAACTGAACAATCAAATTATTTAAACTAAAATTAAATAGAAATTAAGTCGTCGTTGCTCACAGAGCTATGAACGCGAGGTTGGCCTCTATGCTAAATGGTGCGTAGCAAGATTTAACTAATACTAACGCACTTAGAATTACTTCAATAAGTAATAGCGTAACAGCGCTACGGCTTAGAATTTAAATACTAACTGGTCAGGCGAACGTCAAACAAAATAGCAGTGGTCTGAGACTAAAAGCTCTCTCACACTGAGAAGTTCCTACCTACCGTTTAAATAGCAAATTGGCTCCACTTCAAATTAGCATAAAGCTGAAACGCGCGCTTATTCTAACGGAAAGTTGAAATAAGAACAGATAGAAAAAGTAAAATTAAAATAAGACTTTGTTAGTTTAACTAAAATGTTACGGCTTTACTTCGTAGAACGAATTAAAAAATGGAAAAATATATCCTGAATTAAGATTTAGATAGAAAGGATATAAACATTAACAAAAATTTAAACTTTATTATACATTATAATACATTTTAACTTTTCTTTTCTTTTTGTTTGTTCTGTCTATCTTTTATTCTATCCATATAAACGCAGATTAGTCTTTTTTTATATAAAGATTAATATATATCAATAACTTTCAAATAAATTCGTTGTATATTCGTACCTACAGACATATAGAAAATTACTTATTTATACATGTACCTGAACTTTCAATTTACTTCTTATATGTCTTCTGCAGTATGATTCCTTAAGAAACTACATGCTTCCTTTCTTTACAGGACACAAGAGCGTGTTGTGACGTAATTGCAGCTCTCACTGAAGCAGTGTCAATTCTTTACAAAACAGCAAAGTAAAAAGAGCGTATACCTCGTTTTTTTACTTTTTTGTCCTCTTTTGCCAAAGTTAATTGGAAGAAACTTTTGTCATCAGCACGAAATGCTTGTTAAGTGCAGATATTTATAGATCACCACCGTAAACTTTACCGTCAACAAGCTTCGTGTAAATACCAAAAGATTTTCAATAAAAAAAGTGGTGGTTGAAGATTTGTCTGAGACATTCAGGTAGTATTGGTTGGGAGTTTTTGAAGTATACGTTCGAAGAAGATGATGAAAAGAAAGGCCCGACGTCTGATTATGCCGAAAAGATAATTATTGAAGATAATTTGATCGATGAAAAGGGTTGTTGTCAACGCTAGGAGGGAGCAAAAGAAAAATCAATGTTGGTTGAGAATGGCAGCGAAGTCCTTAAGTTGCATCGGACGAGATTAAACAGAGTACAGTAAGAAGACATCAAGTAAGAAGAAAGGATGATTATTGTTAGATTAAAGAGACTCTGATTCATCTTTCTTTGGATAAATGAGAAAAGCAGCTAAAAAAACGATAAAAATGTTACAACTTGTCGACGTTAAGGGTTTAACTATTTAAATACATTTATTGGTTTATTGAAATGTATCATAAAACTATCAAAATCACCAACTACAAAAAATTAAATATTTTAGAAAGCTATTATTAAAATCGGTACTTTTCCATTTCGCCGGCGCCAATCTCTCCAAGCAGACTTTATTGGTGACAATACGCAGTATACACATAAAAAAATTTTAACAAATGTTAGTTCTAAGAATTTTTTACTTTGGAAGCATAAACAGCTTAATATCACTTAAAATCTTTTCAAAACGGTCTTTCATTTCCATTCTCCCACATACATTCCGCGAGACAAGTTTCCAGATGATGACGTACAGTTTCTCATGTGTTTCTTATTTCGCCATTTTGGCGCTCCCCAGAACTTTCTATTTTTTCTGCGTGCGTTCCAGCTTCCGGGTGGCCGAAATTGCATTTAATTGCACTTTGAAATGTTTGAAACTTTCCTCTTTCAGATTTTCAGTTCAGAAGGATTTCCACGAGTCCGAATACATTATAGCTCCTTTTTCGATATGTTCCTCAATTGCTTCTAATATAACGCTCATGGATCGGTTTGGCACCTTCACAAGGAAATATTTCGTTTATTTCACGAAAAATTCCACCAAAGGTCCACTTTTGTGGTACAATGTGTTCCGAATTGTTTTGCGCTTCAAGAACATACTTTCATCCACTTGCACGATCATACCAGGTCCTTCTATTTTCCGTTGTTGACGTTTAAGGAAAGATTCCACACAAACCTCAGGTATGTGTGATTTCCAGCTGCTTTTCATGCCATTTAACTGAAGTTAATTCTTCGTTCGAACCATAAATAAATCTAACATACTTCAAGAAACTCAATCTCGATGATTTAAACCGTGTGTCTTTCCGAATACTTTTTTTCCTGCAACAACGTCAAAGGTTCCAGCGCCACTGAATTTTGTCACCGAAATACAATATTATTTCATGATTATTATCACAAGTAGCAATTTTAGGCAAAACATCTTTCGCTTGTAAGAATCTGGTAGGTTCTTCCTCTGTATTGGGAAATCCCAAATTTTCATTGTCTTTCATCAATTTCTGACGATATTAGGTAAAAGACGTTGTATCATTTTTGGCGACTTTATCGCTTGCGCCGGCGAAATCGAAAAGTACTGTTACGAATTTCAAATTTATTTGGCTATTTATTTAGAATTGTAATTAGATTTGCTTCATGTTGCCTTAGCAACGCAGACGATTTTTGAAGAGAAAGCTACGTCAAAAAAAAATAAAAGAGCGCGTGCATTTAATGCTTAATAAATAAATATCTCGTAATACTGTTGCCATCCAGAAAAATCTAGAAAAATCGTGATTGTTCTA
>KK112227.1:99564-156829 GCA_000611955.2 Stegodyphus mimosarum | reverse complement strand
GCTCTGTTAATAAATACTTTTAAAGCTAGCCGGCGTTCGTGTTTATTGAGGAACGGCTACAGTGGTTTATTTCCTCATCATCCGTTGGTAAAAAATACTGAGTGCCAGTTAAATATTTTACAGTTTTCCAAATGTTTTCAAAGTAAAAAAAAGTAAAGAGAGAAGAAATATAAAACTAATAAATTTGAATACTAAGTAGGGAATGCTAATTTCTCTCCAGAAAAGTCATTAAAATTAAAAAATTTGTTTGTTTTCAGTGTTCTTAAAAGCACGTTTGTGGCGCGGTATTTATGGCCCTCACGAGATGATTTTTATGACATAGGTATTACTAAAGTTGCAATAATCGCTTTTTCTTTTCTTTTTTTCCTTTTTTTTAATTGAACGTTTTTATTGGACAGATGCTAGCGCTAAGGACACCGGCTCTGCACCGTTGGTCATCAGATGTAGTTCTCGCATGTTGTTTACCTTAGAGTTGTAAGTCCTAAGCGTTATTGGGCATTCATAAAACTACTCTTTCCAACGTTTTTAGTTAAAACATTGAACAGGTTTTTTAGATAAGAACTGAAATGCTTCGAATGGCAAAATAGGGACGAGGATTCCAGTTTCCGAGTTTCGAATCTTTATTAAGATTTGTGCGGTTTGGGGTTTCGAAATCTCCCATTCGCACTTTCCGCTTTATAGACTACAGCATATACACTGTAAAGTACATGTTTTTTGCTTTACAGGCTATATCATGATCAGCTGTTATACATGTTTCGAGAAAGCAAGCATTTCATGCAACTCACTTCATTCTGACATTCATTTTGCTGCGTTGACCTCAGAGTATATCAATATATGCCCGTGTATACAAATTCAAGGCTATATAAAATATGTTCTTTAGTGATCACAAAACAAGAGGCTTTTGGCAGTAGTGTTCAAAAGATTTGTCGCACCGATATGTTTTAATCTTAAAAGTGTCAAGAGACAGTCTTACGACACGACATCTACACGTGACAGCATGATAGTAGACGGTAAAATCTTAAATTAATCTCCAGCTTAGTGTGTTTCATCTTTGTCTTCTGCATCCCACGCAGGGTGAGGGGTGCTTAAATGTTCGACGATTTTCCCTCCTCCCTACTTTACGGAAGCTATAATTACTACATCCTACTTTATCATCTGCGCATCGATCGATCATAGTTTCTTGGAGCCTTAATCGCCGGCAAGTTGAACTTCTTTTTCGCAATTACCGAATACAATCAAAATATGTCAGATTATCTTCGGGGCTTAATGCGTCATAATCAAAGTGCAGTCATCGCACAGCCTCCTCTCTGCCCACCCCCCTCACAAATCAAATCAGATCTTGGCGTGAGGACGACTCTGAAAAACCACAGCTTTCAACAAATGAAGCCAGAAATGTGTATGACATCATTAGCAACTTAACCGAGTTCGAAAAACACAAAATGGTTCCGCAACCTGCTGGCCACAGGCTCGAACAGTTACTTGAATTTTAAAACGATTAAAATATTCAGGGAATGCTTCATAAGCTGTAAACTCTTGATTAAAAAATAATCATTCTACAATATCGTTTATCTTAACTCTGTGGAAAACTCCCCAATAAATCAGTCTTCTTTGCCATTTTGCAGCTAACATTTTGTCACATATTGATATTTTTTTAAAATGACTTTATGTTCTTAGATACTTCCGTATCTAAAAAAATGCCCGTTTCAGGCGAACTTTTGGCTTGTCAACTCGTTCAAATTTTTAGAGACGGCTGCATCTTTCAGATGATTTGCATACTAAGGCGTTTAATCATAAGATTAAACTTTAGCAAATCTTTTGAAAACATCAAGCGCAGTACTCAAATTAAGTAAGCGTTAGTTATTTAAATTAAAAATCCAGAGCAATGTGTCACAAAGACAGGAGTGTTCAATAAAGTGTGTCATTAAACGAAAATATTTGGAATGATTTACCGAATATTAATATGATGACTGTCAAGTTTGTAGCTAACACATTTCTTCTAAATAAAGCATAGGATTTAAAATTTAAAACACATATAATAAGAAATATTGAGAATGAGAAAATAAAATTGCTTCTCAGACACTTTATTTGACGTTTCGATGAAATTCTGCGCATTTTAATCGCTGATAATTTAGATGAATTTTACAAATGTTTTACGGCATACTTTCAAGGCACGTTTATTTGACTAAGCAAAGAAGATCAGTGTGAAAGTTGCATGATCCAGAATATTTAATTCAGACACACATCTGTTGTATACACTTATTAAATTCGTGTTTGACGAATTCATTAGCGAAAGACTATATATTTGGAATAATTTCATATGAGGAAATGTAAGATAAAATATTAAACTTTATCTCTGTCACTATTCCTTACACCCTGGCAAAAAATATTTACAAAATGTTATAAAATAATCGTCATTCGAAAGAAAACAAAACTACGCGGTTGGATTTTTTAATAATTGCTGAAATAATTTTTTATTTCAGCAATTATTTTTATTTCAGCAATTATTATTTCAGCAATTAGGTTTTTCGAATTAACTAAAAATACACAAAATAATTCATTTAAAATTTGATTCACTCAGATCTGAAAGATGGAATTTTGTCTTTATATATCCAATAAAAATTAGAAATAAGTAAAGAGTATTAAAGATGTAAGGTTTATCCTAATTTTATTAACAGTTATTTTAAGTTATGCAACTTTCCCATTTATTCTAATTTCAGCTTACAATTTCTTACCAGAATGTAATTCCAGAAATACAGTGAATGCAAATGAGTGCTATTTAAGTCGATGTTTCGCCGACTTCGAGAGAGAGAGAGAGTCTGATTTTCCTGACTAGCGCGCGTTTGCCTTTCGGCTACGTTCTCTCTGAGGTACTGCGTTCGGCCATACTTTAGGCCCTTGCTCGACTTCGCAGATTTAATTAATATTTAGGGGCCAACTACTTAGAATCCTGATAGCTTTGGCTATATCTTTCAGATAGCTTTAGTTAAGCTCAGTTTAGTTTAATTTCATAATTACTATTTAAGTTCAAGCCCAAGTGGAGGCTTTGCTGTATACTCCGAGTTAGGAATTGATTGTAATTATTCTGAGAAATAAAGGCAGTTAACCCTTCTTAAGTCTTATGTGTTTCTTCTCACACTTAAGCGATTATTCGCTTGTAAGTGTTTGTGGGGTTCTAAGATTGTACATTGAATTAAATAAGTAAAACCCTACAAAGATTTAAGGAAATCCTGCATTCTAGAACTTAGAATACTTCAAATTTTGAGTTATTTATGAGAGAAGTCGCATTTACTTATTTTGTTTTCTAAGCAAAGAACATAATTTAAAAAGTCTGTTTAGAAATTCTAAAATTTTGAATCAGAAATGAAAAGGAAATGGATCAAATTTTTTAAAATTTTCTAGTTTAAGGTTGATATCAAAATCAAAATATCGATAAATTGCCATTCTATGCTTTTGAATAGAAAATGTAAATTTCGTTCGGAACAAAATGCATTCTAAGTATTCAGAATACTTAACGACCTATGTAATTTATAGCGATTAATAATGCATAATTTTTAAATGATTTTATATTTGTGTAGAAGTAATTTTTGCGTTTAGGTACAGAGAAATATACAAAAGTATCTTAATTAGACTTTTCATTTATGAATGTATTTCTTCAGATCGATATAGTTATTTGAACCTATGAGATAAGGTTTAAATGTATTAATTTGTAAAAAAATAAATTTTGAGACAATTAGAAGCAAAAAAATCAAATCTATAATTACTTATGAGAAGATCAAAATAATGCCTAATTCAATACAAATAAAAACATTAAATGAAATCAGTTTTTATTTGATGAAATACTAAATTTTTATATTGGATTTTAAACAGATTTTCCATATACTTAGGATTACTTCTATTGCGATAGAACCAAAATTTCAAATTTCAGCTTTTGGTGTTAAACAGAATAATGCAAAATATTTCTCTCTTGCTCATATTTCTATATATGTAAATAAGATTGTATGAAAACTAAGTCCAAAATATTAAAAAATTATAAATAAGTACAGTGAACTCTTTAAGAGAAGACCGCTTACGGTTCCAGATGGTTTTGCTTCTGTAGAGGTGGTCGTCTTGAAAAGGTCACTTTCAGCAGAAGATTAACTATGCATGTTTAAATTAGTCTATGATTTAGTTTAACACATTGCAGCATTGCATAACTGTAATGTAAAATAACAATGCATTAAACATATTGCATAGTTTAATTATACCGCAGAAAAAGCCCTTTAATATCGTTAAACATAATAAATACCGATTGAACATACAGTAAACCCTCTCGTGGCCACATACTCCTGTAGACAACCGGCTGTGAAAAGGACTGTTATTTCTAAGAATATAAATCTCATCGATACTGAACATCACCTCTTAAAGACAACCACCGAAACTGAAGACAAATGTTATCTGGAACCGTTGTGGTAGCCTCATAGAGGTCTCATTGCAGCTGCAAAATGTATTTCCAGTTACAATTTTCGAAAAGTAAATTTTTGAAATACGACTGAAGTTCTAAATGCATATAAACAAGCGAATTTAAAATTCTTTGAAAAATTATAAGAAAATTAAATTTCTTATCTAAAAAATGAGGTATTAATCAACATCTTCCTTTTCTTTCCTTTAGTTCCAAAGTTAATGAATTCAGATTCGAAGAATGATCGTATCTTATCTCTGTAAAACTGGTTCTGTGGTTTCAACTTAAAAGTTCGTTTCCTCAATCCTGGGCCAAGTGGCTGGAAATATTTTGAGTGCAGGAATCGTGATGTTCATTTTCAATTTATATATTCCAAGCTATTAGCATATATTTTGTTCACCACGATAATCAACATTTAGTTCATCGTGATTAATAGCAATATTATTTACTTTTTATTAAATCTGACTACAAAA
Organism: Stegodyphus mimosarum; assembly: GCA_000611955.2. Lineage (NCBI taxonomy): Eukaryota > Metazoa > Arthropoda > Arachnida > Araneae > Eresidae > Stegodyphus > Stegodyphus mimosarum. The sequence continues at coordinate 151,918 of KK112227.1, read as the reverse complement.
TAATAGGCTGATTTCCTTTCAACTCATTTTTCATTTATTCCTATATATTTCAAGAAATAATTTTTAGTATGCAGACAGAATGCAAAGCAAAACTGGTTTTAAAATCGAAATATTTATTAGATGCATTGAACTCCAGATTATTTGTTTTTTCGATTTTCCATATATTAACGCTCAAAAAAATCTCACGTTAGTTCTTAAAGAACATTTTAAAAATGTGTCGCTTTTGAATGATTTTTGAATGCAGTGGATCACATTGCTAAGACGTGGAATTAAGTTAAAAACTTAATTTAATTCGTGACTGGAAAAAGAAAGAAAGACTTCTGACTTTCTGGCTGGAAAAGGAAAGAAAGACTTCTGACTTTCTGGCTGGAAAAGGAAAGAAAGAAAGACGATCTGAAAATTTTAGATTGCAGACTAATATCTCAAACACCAATTTGTGATAAAAATTTTCAAAATGTTTTTAAAATATAAAAACAATTAAAATATATATATATATATATTAAAAAAACTATAAAAAATCTGAAAGCTTTCAGATTTTTTATTACTCCCAAAGGGGCGCTTTTTCATTTAAATATACATACATGCTTCTAGAGTTATTTGGGCTAATGTTCCTTCGGGCTAAAAATATTTAAAAACAGCCTATCCTTAGAATTTTCAATAGACGGTTTCGCACGATGGAGATAAAAATGTTTTTTTTTCGTACAGTATTGTTACTGTTCGCTTTGAAATGATTGAGTTTGTTAATTAAAAAATTTGTTAAAGTTTTACAAAATATGAAATAAACAATAAAACAAATTCAAAATTCGGGCTTCCAAGTGTCCATATTCGTGTGAAGGACTACTTTATTTAAATTTGATGGCCCCAGGTACCGTAGGTTTTTCAGAATGCGAAAAATATGCATGCATTCATGCAAATTCTTTATTATTTATTTAATTTCCTTAAATATAATACAGGGCGATAATATTCGGTGGCAACAATTTGAAAAGTGATTCAGACTTTCAGTGATTCAACGCATAATCCCGTCTTGAGACTAATAGTCCTTCTGTTCTGACGGTCCTTTGGGCTAAATATTCACATTTCTTCTTACATAAAAAATAAATAGTAATAAAATTCTCGAAATTAAAATATTACTACGGAATAAAACTAAAACTAAAAAAAAAATCAATTTTAAAACTTGTTTAACATAACAACTTGACATTTAGAAGATGCACTTACTTTGCTCTCAAAACTGATATTTCGAAACGGAGGCTTTGCATGTTGCTTCAAAAATTGACATACTTAGTAGACAATCTCAATTTGCGAAACCTTGAAAGTTTTTTTCTTTTTTGTTAAACACATTGTATTAAAAAAAGACTATCTCTTAAAAATAAGAATAAAAAATATACCTAAATGTGATTGCCCACATGTACTTTTGCATTAAATGACTCAGTTGTAAATCTATTTGAATAAACAGTTAACCTGGTTTGAAAGAATTATTTATTACATATCAAATGAAAAACAAACCTAAAAGATGTAATCAATAAAATAAGTATTCTAACAAACTAATATGTTTTGCTACTGCCTTCACTCATCACTTTTACTTCCTTATACGAAGCAAAGGAAGTATTGTAATCTCGAAAAATTTAAGTTATAAAATTTCAACGAAAATATCCGTTTTGACTGTTTTTTTTGCGTGATGACTGTAAGTATGGACAGAATAAAGGCCTCTTTATTCGAAAACGGGCTCTAAAATGGATTTTTTTCGTAATTTTTATGTATCTCACATAACTCAAAACCGATTAGCCATAGAACAATAAAATCTTATAGATCACATGTATTTCACATGGGATTGTTATAACACTATATATATACTATAAATTATAATACGAAAACTCTCCATATTACTTTAATTTACTTTTAATTACTTTCATTATGAATATTCTATATATACTATATATATGTACCCACCCTCCTTACCCGCTTAAAAGTCCTTAGACGACCTTTAAATTCAAAATCGTTCGTCGTAGTCATATACTTCCAATTACAGAAGTGTTTTAAATGATGAAATTTGAGAATGTCAATATTTAGGTTCAAGATTTGCAGTTTGTTATGTCATTTTCAATTTGCACTGACATATCGGTTAATTAAATTATAATAATTTGAGGAAATAAGTTCAAGTGAAATGCAGCAAAAAATATGAATAATTCAATAGGCCATACAAGGAAGCACGTGGTAGCCACACCAGTCTTTTTAAGATTAAATCTTCCTTAAATAAAATATGCTTTTACCTTTTCTTGCGTTCGGTCCTCATAAAAAACAAAAAGTGTCTATTCAGGTCGGAAATATATTGATAGTTTTAGCCTGCACATATTGATAGTTTATTTATGTTTCGATATCTTTAAATATTAAAAAAAATAAATTATATTCCTAATACTTTACACAGCTAAGCAAAAAAGTCACGGTCCACTAACAGGACGTAATAAAAATATTTCATCGTATTTTGGCAATCAACTGATTATAACAACTGCTTGTAGTATTTCTAAAGTATCAAAAATTATTAAAATACCTCTAATCAACCAAAATGCTAAAAACAATCATATTATCCGTTTATTGCCGTAGTTATTTCTATTAAGAGACAACGGTAATCATCGGATAGACGCACTAAAGTTTTTTTGAATAAGATGACAATAAGCAAAACTGTAACTTATCACTAGTCTTAAAGTTTTGATTATTTCGCTATCGGTTTATTATTTATGTGGAAATCGAGGTTTAGAAATCATGTTAGTTTGATGATAATGTAATCTGCGATCAAAAGAGTACTTAAAGTAATGGAGAAATTTTTCCAGAATTAAAAAGAAAAATTCCGGATTTGTTCAGTTTAAAATACGATTCTCATTCAAAATTGAGATAATGCCAGACTTCGTTGTAATTAACTTAAAGCACCCACGACTTTCTTCATTAATATGATAATTGTAAAACCCATATTAATCAAGAAATCTTCTATAAAATAAAATTTAAGAAAATCCGAAATGTTTCAGATTTTAAATTACGTTCAAAGGAGCGTTTTTTTAACATTCTGTGTGTTACCTTTATTTATTAAGTATCATGTTCTTCGCACTTAAACCATAAAATTCAGTTCAAGAGCAATATCGCAAAATAATTTTGAAATGAGCATATTCTTTAGAATTTCCGATACACAGTTTCGCATGCTGGAGATAAAAGTGTTTCTTTCTGTAAAACGTTGCCATTGGTCGCTTTGAAATCTTTGAGATTGTTCATCAAAAGTTCGTTAAAGTTTTACAAAATCCTTCAAACAGACTCAAACAGACTAAACCTTTTACAAACAGATTCTTCATTATTTAATTTCTTTAAATATAATACTGGGCGAGAATATTTGGTGGCAACAATTTGAAAATTGAAACAGCGCTTGTAGTGAATCAAAGCAAAATGCCAAAACGAAATTAATAGTTCTTCTGGGCAAATTGCCCCTTTGGACTAATAATAATATTGTATTAAATAATAGTTTTCTATAAAATAATAATCTTCTATAAATCCATGTCTTCTGTAAAAGCATTTATAAAGCGTGTCTTTCATAACTGGCAACTTAAGAAGGCACAACATTTTATGCCATTTTGAATTTGCAATGGAAGAGAAAAAGTGCAGAGCAGTAAACGGTATGACTGAATCTTATTAAGTCATGACATGTTTCTAAATCAAAATATAACTCTTTTTATGGCTGTTAAAATGTTGATATGCAAGCTAGGAAAACTGTGCTCAATAGACTAATTATTTATGAAATTAAAAACTTTTCGTGAAGCCTACATCTTGTACACAATGATGATCTTTGAAGTCCAAAGATTCTTAAAACATCTTAATTTATTAAAGATGTTTTTGTTCTCTTTACGTTAAAATACACGAAAATATACAGTCGACTCCCGTTAGTATGAACCTCGATATGACAATCCATAAGAAAATTTCGGCACTTGAAGACCATTTGATAATTATTAATAACTGTTGTACATAAATCAATAATGAAAACTGGAAAAATTTCAATTTATTTAATTGAAATTATATATTTTTTTACTTATTTCATTTTTATTCAGAACTTTCAATGCTGTCCTACACTGGGTAGTTATAAGTGTGAAAGGAAAAAAAATATTGTATTAAAATGAATTTTATAAAATTCATTTCACATGTATTTAGTATCAAAGTAAATCATTAATTAGTATAATACACACTTTTCGTTTAAAAATGTTTGATGCAATAATTTTAGATTAAAACGATCTAGAATAAGGCAAAACATCTTTTTATATCAATAGGCCTCTGAATATTTTCTGTCTACATTTAACAATTAAAATTACATTCACCGATAGGTATTTAAAAAATTAAATTGTTAAATTATTGCATATCCGGATCTATCATTCACAATCATCGAACAATCGGATTAACTTTACTGCTTTGAGCGTGGATAAAAACGATGCCTTTTGAAGACAACGCATTGTTTAAATGAGAGAAATTTCATTATGCTTTATATGATGGATTAAAGTAATTTGGAATCTTCTATCGAGGGTGTTTACACAGTTTTAGAATGATCTCGGGGCCGGTTAGGTAATGTTTAAAATGTAAAGATTACTTTTTTAAATGCAAACTTTTTTAAATGCTCGATCTGATAGTATTTTCTCCGGACTATAAATTTGAAAATTCTGATTTCATTTCCATGACAGAAGGGCTTTTCGCAAAATTTCTAGGGATACTGATTTCTATTCCTCTTCCACTACTTTCCAGAGTCCATTAATCGTGGTGGGTTTGCGCTTAGAAAGAGTTCTTTTCAAGAGACCGAAGTCACAATAATCCATATTTGAAATGTTAGGAGACTTTGGAGGAACATGTTGAAAAGATATATTTCCAATACTTATATCAGTCTTCATTTGTTTTTAAGGAATGCAGCGATATTTTTCGAAGTATGCCCTTTGCTTTGTCTTAATAAAGTTTTATTCTTTGAAAGTCACCGGGATAAAGAGATGAAATTTCGTCTGTAAATATAGAGGGTTTAATCTTTCTCTTGATATCACACTGAGTTTTTTTCTCTCTTAATACTTTTTTATTTCTCATTGTAAGAAAATCCTGAGACAACCATAAATCCCTTACTGAAACTTTGACGGAACCAGTTTGCACATTTCTTTCTGTTTTCGATAATAAATAAATCTTTTCTTGTTTCAATCATTTAAGTAAATTTATGCTACATCAAAGGTCACAATGTATTTCCATTTATCTCGTCCTAAATAGTTTCCATACAGGGTTCTAGAAATTGCTCTGCATTGAGCCACATGCCTCGGCAAAAGCTGGTGAACATTATGTTCTTTAGTTTATTTATTTATTTATTTTTTAAAGTTGTAAATGCTGGTTTATTATTTTAGTTATTCTTCCTACAGGTGAAGTTATTGACTTTTACAATAGATTTCTGTGTTGCCGGAATTTTCTATTATTGCCAATGATTTAACTTTAGAAACATTATAAACTGTACGTCCATTTTCGATTATTCACTTGGAATATTCTTTTCATATGGAAATAATGATTGACGGTTTTTCCCTTTCCGATTAATAATGTTGCTTACTTTGCACTTAGAAATTTTAATACCGTACATTTCAAAATGTTTTTGAATTATGAAATAGGAATATTTCCCTGAGGAAAGCGAAAAAATATACCATTCAAACCACAACTTGTTTACGTGCGACATTTTGAAAGAAGAATAAATTTAAAAGTAGCAGATGATATTTCTCAGTTTAGATAATAAGCTGTTGCCAGAGATTTTTATTCTAAAATACCTGCTTTTTAAAATTCTTTATAGAAATTATTCTAAAATCTGTTATGTTGATATTGTTTTTAAAAAATAGGAAAAAAAAGATTTAAAAAGATTTTGCCATGAAACAAAAAAAAAAGGTTTTTATATGAACAAAAAATATCATTATCATATAAGCATAAAAAAGAAATCATAATTATATTTTGTCCTTACAAACTAACAATACAACATATTCTGTAACAAATTTGGATTTTTACCTATATGGCTATAGATAAAATTATCTTTTATCTATAAAAGCATTACGATATCTCATATATGATTGTTCTTACAGAAATTAATGCGAAAATTGATTTCTACAAATAGAGAATATATCATCATAACTTAAATAGAAAAACAATAATTGAAGTTTCCCTTTTTTTGGTAAAATAATAATACAATATATGCTGCAACAAATCTCGCCTTTTACTCGTAATTAATTTTGCATACGGTAATTATTTTCAAGAGGATTGTATCATTCTTATTTAGATATGAAACATAGGTTAAAAATTCAAAAGTAATCCTTAGACTTCTTTAAAACCCGAACAAAAATTCCAATATTTAATTTTAAGAACTTATAATCTTAATATTGGAAAATCTAAAGGAGTATATATACCATTACATATATTTGATCAAAAAAGACTTCTGAAACTTGAAAAGAAATAACTGCATGCACAGTATGCTATTAATTTTGCTGTATTATTAAATTTTAAGCATCCTTAAACACATATATATTGATTAGCATAAAATGTCTGTTCATCTCTATACTACAACAGTAATTATAAAATTTTACAGAAAAATCGGCAAATGTTTTGTCTCTTCCTTCTTTTTTTTATTACTTTACCACATCTGTATGAGTCGACGAGTAATTGTATACAGATTCTAAGTTCGATGCTCGGTTTTTCTGATTTTTATAAAACAGTAATAATCTGCCATCAGGTATCAATTTCAAATTTCCTGATTAGATTGATAATTTTGTAGTAGGTAAATGATTTGAAGGATATCCTTAACAGTTCGTTAATTAGACTTTGAGGGTTGTGAGCAAACTTGAAATAGACTAAACACTAAAGTAAATTTCACACCTGAGCTGCAGACAGTCTCTATTGATTTTGGAAGTATCACATACTGGAAATATTGGACATTATTCAACTCTGAAATAAAAAATTCAAAGCGCTTGTTTTCTCTGCTTTTAATCATTTACTAAGAAACTAATCTAGAATTCCATTTTAATCAATCAAACTATTCCCTTGAACAATTTTATTCCCTTAAACCTATTCTGCTAAACTCTCATTCTATGGAAAATTTTAAAATTTTGATAAAATCTATGATATGAAAATACTGGCTTTAATAAAACATATAAATAATTTGTTGTCACATACATCATTCATAAGATGCTGCCTTAATTGAAATGCGCGTATTTGAACATGAGTTATATTTTAACACTTCTTGCATTTGCAAAGTTACGTCACTTAAGTGCTCGATATTTACGTCATAGGCATATGAAATTAATTCACTCCATAATTTAAAAATATCGGAAAAGTTGTAATTGCTATCTAGATGCTCCTTAGATACAGATAATCCTTTTTTTATCACTTAGAGCTTCCAAAAATCTAGCATGGATACTTCCAAAAATGTTTAAAAAAGTATATTTAACATTAATAGAATCGGGAATAATTTACAGGAAATTCCAAGAAGGAACATGGATTAAAATTTTAAAACTTATTAAGGTTAAATAGTTACTTTTCTATATGTACATATAGTATATAAAAAGAGTATAATAATATATAGAAAGAATACATAAATGTTCACAGACATAGAAGAGATGCTCAGAGAGCGAAAGTAAAGAATAGACATGGCCGAAAACGAAAGAAAGACATTGGAAAGAAAGAATGAACGAAAAGAAATTGGATAGGACTAATAGTCAAAGAATGAACGCAGATATGGTCAAAGAACGAAAGTAAGCAGACAGGTCAAAAAGAAACCAAAGAATTGAAAACAAAGAATACGTAGCATGAAGCATGGTCAAAGAACCATTTTTGCCGACATGGTCAAAGAACGAAAGTAAAAAACGCATAGTCAAAGGAATATGTGTAAAATGAGGAAAGTGGAAGAGGTTAAGTTTAGCAGTTTGTAAACCCCGCGTGCCACTTCCTGTTTGTAGCCAGTTTTATAAAACTGTCGTGAAGGTTGGCATTCTTTGTGAAGCAAAGTTTATTAGCGCAAGAATTAAGCATTAATTAGAAATAATATGCTGTATTAAAATATAAATAGTGGAATAAAAAAGTAACGTTATAAATCATAAAATGTCAAGTTAAGTTAATGAAATAAGATGGCTGAGCTGCTCATGTTTTTTTAGCAGTTTTTGTCTATGTGCAATGTAAATACGAACTGATTTTCCTACGAAGATTTTCCAGAAAAACTTCCCACTACTGCTTAGTGGTAAACTTTTGGTTTTTTTTATGTAATTAATTAACCTAATCTAACAAATTTAGAAAAGAACGATCACCTATTTTAAATTTAAATGCTGGACTACTCGCTCAGTTGGGAAAATCCAAGTCGACGAAATTTCAGAAGACCAGTCTTTCTTAATAAAAGCGTAAGACACTAAGACCTGGAGTGAATTTTAAGTTGTTGTTCAGTGATAGGCTCTGATGTAAGCAGACCTGTATCCCTTGCAACATGATATACATAGCGTATGTAATTTATTGCCTCTTTCTTCAGATCAGCGTCAATATAAAAATTAAATATTACTTTCAGAGAAAATCCAATGATTTAATGTGCCCGTTGTATGTTTCACATTAAAACGGAGTTTATACTGCATACCAATAGAATTTTACCTTATAACCAATGGTGGTTTTTTTGTTTGTTTGCTTGCTTGTTGTAATTTCCTATGCGCTGTAGGCCTCTGAATGTCTATAACTAACGGTTTAATCTCTTCTGTCACCTGCGCATCAGCTTCTGAAAGTAAATAGTACTTTTAGTTCATACACCGCTAATTTAATGTTGATGTTTCGTGTTAATTAGAAGTAATGGAATATCCATTAGATATAACATTAATAATTTCTTATTTTTGGCACCTTCCTTTCTAAAGAATATAAATTTTATCTTCGTCGAAAATCAAAATGCACAGTGTAAATGTACACATGAAATAATTGAAAGTCTTCACTTTTCTGCAGGTATATAGAGATCATCATATACTGTTTAATGTACTCATGCATAAAAGCCAACTTCAATAATTGATATTATTGCAGAATTTCCCATCAGTATGTGCCTATATCTGGTATCTCGGTACAAGTCCGCTCTGAAATATATCCAACTTGCTGTACGTTCTGCTTTGTTTGGTAACCGACATTTGTTTCCAATACAGCTCGAGTTCGATGAGTTACGACTGCGCGCACTATATCTGTTTACCTCTTTCGAGACAATGCTGCATCTGCACAGGAACGTCAATATGCCTGTTCCTTCTATTCAGTAAACAACCTCAGCTATAATATATTTTCAAGTGATTTTGTGTTTTTTCGCATTGTGTTTTTTTAAAATTCATTAACAATGAGTTTTAAGAAAGTTAATGAGAAGAGTAAGCGACGAAGAAAATTGTTAGGATCACCATGGAGGTAGACAAATAGATTGTTAAAAAATATGAAGATGACATGCGTATTCAGAAATTAACTTCTGCATACCGTATGCCGAGTATGATGTCATGTACTATAGTGAAAAACGAAGATACTATTAAATCGGCTAACGTTGCGAAGGGGCTGAATTCGATTATCAAATAAAGACAGCAAACGTTACAACATGTTGAGAAATTGCTTTTGATCTGTATAGCAGAAAAACATTTATGTAAAGTATCATGCGCAGTCTTTTATTTATTATATATACAGTATACATTTCACACATTGCATTTGCGTTTTAATATTAAAGTGTTATAGCAAACGTTATGTAACTATTATAATATCATTAAAAATTATAAGGGAATTTTTTATAAGAAAGGATTATATGAAAAGTTTGGGGAATACATCTAAATCTCTAGATGTATTAATGACATATACCGACGGCCTAATTCTTAAGTACACCTGAACTAATCTAGGTACCGCAATCGACGATGGGCTTTGAATATGAAGCAATGGATTCTACTATTGTGATGCTGAACCTTCGAAAGATGTTGTTTACATTATATTTCGCATTAGTTTCGACAGTATTCAGCATGAATTTGTATTTCTTTCAAATACTTTCAACGAGCTAGTGAAATTTTCACAGTTTTGATCAAATTTCTCATTGAAAATTCTCAGAAGAAATCCACGGTATTCAATCTATTTTGAGGCCAAAATCGTGTGGTAAACAATTTTTGGCCATTTTGCTGTAATCGTGGCAAAGGTCACGTGACAGAATAAAACACATTATTGATAGCCCATTGGTCCGCTCTAGAAGCTCCTCCTTCAGTTGCGATACCGATGTGCATTTACGAATTATGCATACCGAGCACTCTATTTATAAATTTTTAGTAAGTACTTACGCTTAATTAAAAGCTACACTTTCGCTTAACTAAAACAGGTACGTCGGCAAATATGCAACAAATACTTAAAAGAAAAATTACTAGCATTTATTTACGTAGTTTAATAAGGCTCTAATTTGCAGATACTTCTACTATTTAATTATCTATAAAAAGAAAAATTACTAGCATTTATTTACGTAGTTTAATAAGGCTCTAATTTGCAGATACTTCTACTTAACGCTCACCTTTTAACTGAATGAATGAGTCACTAGTAAATCTGTAAAGCAACATAACGCACTACAAAATTGAGTTAGCAAACAGTGGGACAGGCAGAAATATGACTCAGTCAAAATACTGCAATCTAATTTAAAGCATTTGTCTTGTCTTATGCTATGTAAATCTGCATTTTTTTCGGAGCAAGTGGATCTCGGTAGTGAAAGAACCATAAGACTGAAATCTCATTTAATTAGTTAAAATTAAGCTTCAGAAAGTAATTTATTTATTTCTTATTATAATCCTCTGTTCTGTAAAAATACATAAAAAATTATGTGAGCATGGAATCGACTACAATAATTCCACAGTTCACAAAGCAAATTTGATTTCTATAACAACTGTATCTGAATTTAAAGAATTAATGACGAATCACGTAATATCCGAAAACGTACGTCGTTCTCATAAATATTAATAACAAAATACTCTAAACATTACTTTAAAAAAAGTGAAAACTCTTAAGGTTACAACCCAAATAGACGACCATCACTGAAACTTGATCAATATCTTTTAAAACATTAAACTAAACAGCTACACTGAATATTATTTCTTCAAGGCGACTATTTTCAAAGAAGATCAAAATCGTCACAAATTTTTGCTGCACTTCGTTTAAACTTATTTCCTCTAATTATTCTAACTTAATTAGCCGATCGCTCGAGGCAAATTAAAAATGACACCAAAAATTGCAAATTTTGAAATTAAACATCCCTGTCAGTTTTTGTTGTACTTCTTATAATTATATTTGTTCATTACGAGTGTAACACTTTCTCAAATGCAAGTAAAGGAAAGGAGGGACCACATTAAAGGTCAAATTTCGTTATTTCTCCATAATGAATTTTTTTAAAATTTGAAACTGCGCAAACTTGAGCATTATCGTCATTTAAAGCACTTCTGCAATTGGAAATATATGACAACGTCCAACGACTGCGAAAACAAAGGCTGACTAAAGACTTTAAAACCAGGTGTATGTATATACACTCACGTTTGTGAAAATTGCAACACCATGAAGGACTTACGCGAGTGAGCTGAAATTTTCAGGAAATGCAAAGTAGCGCATGATATGCAAATGATTAGAATTGCAAATCCGTAGCGCATGCGTATGCTGAGCAGCGCCCTCTGAACGGCTGATGGATCCGAATAAATAGACGGCTGTAGCGAGGCGTGTATGGTTATCGGTGGTTATCTGCTAGTGGTAAACGTTAACTCAATCTGTACTTATGCCTCGTCGACGAAAGAGAGCGAGATTTGAACAACTTACAGAGTTTGAACGAGGGAGAATCATCGGCCTTCGTGAAGCTGGATTGTCGTATCGTGCAGTAGCCTCTCGTGTGCAGCGTAACAGCAGCACAGTGATGCGCGTTTGGAAGCAGTGGACGGACGAGTGTCGGACAACTCGGAAATCCGGGAGTGGACCCCGAAATGTGACGTCAGCTCGCGATGATAGACACCTGGTCCGCATGGCGCGGACGGACCGTACAGCTTCCTCTAGACAATTGGCAGCACTGTGGTCAATAGCTACAGGTGTTTCATTGTGTGCTTCATCAATTCGTAGACGTCTGCTGCAGTGTGGACTGCGCGCACGGACTCCTTTATACAGGATCCCCCTAACGCACGACCATCGCCGCCTGCGGCTACAATGGGCCAATCAGCATAGAGACTGGCGTGCTGATTGGCAGCATGTCGTGTTTTCTGACGAATCCCGCTTTAATTTGTGGTACCATGATGGCCGCATTCGTGTCAGACGCTATGCCGGTGAACGCCACCTTCCGGAGTGCATTATCGAACGCCACAGTGGACGAACACCCGGAGTTATGGTCTGGGGCGCCATAGCATATCATAGACGATCTCAATTGCTACGAATTGTGGGCAATCTGAACAGCAACCGGTATATCCGTGAAGTTCTACAGCCCGAAGCTGTTCCCTTCCTTCAAAGCTTGCCAGGCGCTGTATTTCAACAGGACAATGCCCGCCCTCATACTGCTCGGATTGTTAAATCCTTCTTTGCAGCGCAGCAGGTACAGCTTCTTCCTTGGCCTGCGTGTTCCCCGGATATGTCGCCAATTGAACATGTGTGGGATGTCATTGGTCGGCGTCTTGCTCGTGATCCTCGTCCTGTTGCGTCTGCAGACGAACTTTGGGTACGCGTACAAACGATATGGAATGCTCTTCCTCAGTCAGACATTCAAACTTTGTTTGACTCCATGCCACGTCGTGTAGCAGCACTTATTGCGGCGCGTGGTGGCCACACAAAATACTGATTCTGATCTCTTGTTCTTGTTTGTTTGCTTTGAACATTTAATCATTTATTTGTACCACTACCACTCAACTGTGTATTAAATTGCATTCAATTATGACGATTCCTTCTTGGTGTTGCAATTTTCACAAACGTGAGTGTATATACAAAATTTCAAAGACCTACGGCTAATCGTTTTTGAAATACATAATATGTACGTACCAACAGACGCCAAGAAAAGATCCATTTTAAATCCATTTTACAATCTGTTTTGGGGGAAAAATCCTTTTTTCCCCCAAAACAGATGAGTCCTTTTTTCTGTCTGTACGTACAGACATCACACAAAAAAATTAGTCAAAATGGATATTTTTGTTGTAATATCATATCCGAAATTTTTCGCTGTTACAATACTTGCTTTTAAATCTTAAAGAAAGTAAAAATAACGCATGTGCTTATCAGTTTTGGATAGTAATGACTAAAAATGTTATTTCAATCTACTACATGTCTATCAAGCTAATTTATAGTGAATTTCCCCTAACCAGACAACAACTAACGTTGTGAATTAAAGGAAAAGATTTTGATCGAGCCTCGCGGCCTACTACTAAATATCTTCAGAAAATGAAAAATAATACAATTCTAGAGGAAGGTTTTCATGCTTATCAGTCTATCACATCTTTGTTCCAACACTGATAAATTATGAAAGAGAAATCTGATCTAACTGACGTTTTAATTATAAAAATATTTTGTAATATATCCCGCAAAGCTAAGCATAAGAAGAGCAGGTTTTAACTTTAATAGCTATCAACAAAGAAAAGTATTCGCATAGATGCTTTAGCAAGATATGTTTTACTGTAAAGTAGTTCCCTCCAAATTTAAGCACGTGCTTAGCAGTACAAGAGTAGATAATGCTTTCAGGGTGGGGCTCACGACTGTGGTAATTATAAAGGATTTGAATTTATAGCTTTCTATCTCATCGTGTCACAATTTATGTCCTGACTATGAAGATGAATGTGAACGCTGCCAGCAGAAATTCCAATAAATGTCTTATCGTTCGAATATTGAAATACAACCTGTAAAACAAGTACAAAATTATTGTTGATAATAAGGGTAAAAGGCACTTGCGCTGTTTAAGATGTCAGAAATTATGACCACAGATTTATATTTTAACACAAATCGCAAATAGTGCATTTTAATAGATCAGCTTTTTGGTAATTTATTAACTATTATGCAGTGCATTAATACATCGACAGAAAACTAAGAAGGTCCAAAGCCTAAATAGGATATATTTGGTGTAATATATTTATAAATGATATATGTGCCAGAAGTATTCCAGCTTTAAGTAATATTCGTCTAAGACAGTCATTAGCTTAGAAAAATGTTCCATGCATTTCCAAATATCTTGATTAGATCTCTTTTATTCGAAAATCAAAAATAAAGTGAACGCTGCAGAATTATCTATGGAGCAGAAGCTCACTTTTATTACTTTTTCCTCATCGTTGCTCAATAGATGGTCCCACGATTTTCGTAACAATTTTATTTATTAATTTATTCTATAATTCAAACAAAAAATTTGGCAAAATGGTGAAGAAAATTTTATTTTTTCAAGGAAGAAAGATCTGTGGGGTTTCTCTATTGATACAGATTAAGCCAAACTACGTCGGTTACGCCATTGAAACATTGCATCAATTTAAGGCTGAATTTTACCTAATGAGCATTCTTCTTTATATATGATAAGATTTTATTATTAAAACCGAGGGCACAGTGAAATGACGTATTATTATAGATATCCAATAAGATTCAAGGCTGGAGAGCATTTCTTACCAGGGGATATACGCATTTGAGGAGGACTTCCTTACGAAGCTTGCTCCTATTTACTTTACACGGTGGAAATACACAAAAAAGCCCTTAAACTCAGTATAGCAAATAACAATCTTCCATTTGGCCGTTAAGGAATTTTATATGTAAATTTGTAGAGTCTGTTAGCTTATTTTGAAGCAGGAGATGTGAAAAACGTGCAATGCTCTTACCGGGACTGGAACCTGGACTTCTCGAATACACGTCAAGTATGCTACCGTTACTCCGCAAGAGCATGCTGGAAGGAGGGAGAAAATGCCTTGTACATTCCCTCTTCTAAAGAGCAACTGGGGATTAGGGGACCCAATCGCCAAATCCTGGTGGTGACAAATTATTGTCCACCATCTTTTTAGTTCGGACACTATTTGTAGAGTCTATTAGGTTATTTTGAAGCAGAGGATGTGAAAAAGGTGCAAAGCCCTTCCCGAGATTCGAATTGGGACCTCTTGAATACGCGCCGAGTGTGCTACCGTTACACCACAAAGACAGGCATGCAAGAAGGTGGGAGAAATTACTCTGTAAACTTATGTGATATATTTCACATACAAAACAAACAATAAGTATGAAAGCTTTGCCTTGGTGTCAAGGAAATGCATGTATGTCAGGAACTATCATTTATATATAAAATTATGGATAAATACAAAAAATAGAACGCTGAGTGGAAAATGAAGGCGATAAAGATAAAAAGAGACAATGTGCCAAAAAATGCTAATTTTAAAGCTCATAAATAAAAATTTACGTTTGATTTTAAAGTCAGTATCTAAAGTTTACTTAAATATTGCGTTTGAGTTCTAACATGGCTTGAAAAATAAAGTTAAAATTTGGAACATTAACTAGAAGACAGCAAAATAAATGGTCAGATGAGACTCGTAATTACATGCTGAGCTGTATCAGATTACTTAAGAACGTATGCTATGCAGCTTTTAGTAAAATAGGTGGATACAATATTTGAATGGTCAGACTTTTATTCATATTTTAAGGTAGAATTATACAACGCAGCCCTCAAATCTCATCGATAGTTGGATTCGTATAGGCGAAAAATTAAAGAAAGAATGATCTTATACGAGATTGAATTTAGAAATAAGAACTGGTTGGAGAATGTTTCGTGGATTGAACTAAGAGCTTAAATGACTTGATCATGAGTCTTTAAGTCTGAAAACAACTAATATATGAAGTTTCAAAGAATGATAACACTCGAAACTAAATTTAAATTGCAACAATCTCAATTAATAGAAATACTGCCATTGTACGCTAAGAGGCTTCTTACCTAGCGCTGGAGAAAAATATGTGTTTTACGAGACTTTGAGAATAAATTTTAGGACTTCAGAAAAACCAATTCCTTTTCAATATATTTATTACTCCACTAACAGTTCAAGCTTAACTGTGAACTTGCAAATGTTCATGTTGCAAACTATAAAAAAAACTATAAACAAACTATAAAAAAAAAGTGAAGTAAGAGCAAGTAGGACTTTTTTTTATTATTTTTAGACGAATATTTTGAATATGTACATTCTTCCGCCATCACTATTATGTCTATTAAGTTATATATAAGCATTTAAAATCGACTCATGTGGTCATTAATATGTTCTCATAAATTCCGTATTCTCTTCCCCCTTAAATAGTATCTTTACGATTAAAAAGTACGCCAAAATTTATAAAACACGATACATTACATTACGATGTTCAATAAATATTAATATGTGCACACGGCTCTTAAAATGCTTTTGTTGGACGCTATGGCTCTTGCCATAGTTTTATTCTGTTATGCATTATAAAAATTCCAAAATATTGGATATCCGTGTTTTAGAATACAGACTAAAATTTCAGTAACATAAAATAAGTCTATTACAACAAGTTATTACGGAAGGTATATGGCTATAAACCAGAGATAAACAGTCATTTTAAGAGTAAAAAACATTTCACAAAATAAATAAATAAATTATTCATATTGAAAGAGGTTTCCATTAAGTTACTTTTAAAACTAATTTAAAAAACTCCCGTTTGAAAAAATATGCATAAAAACAGTACTTGGTATTTTAATTCGTAATGACAAATAATTAAGATGTCAAATACTTGTACAGACGATTAGGTTATTTAGAAAGCAGGAGATATTGAAAAAAATACAACGCCCTCGCCGGGACTCGAATCACGGACTTCTCGAATACTCGTCGAGCGTGTTGGGCCCACCAGTGGCCGAGCGGTAAAGACGCTGAACACTGGTAGTTCGGTCCGAGGTTCGAATCCCGCGAACGGGCTGGCTGCATGGGCGTTTTCGTGGTTTTCCCCATGTGTAACCCCATGTGTTTCGTGGTTTTCCCCATGTGTGTGTATACGAGCCAGTTTCCCTTAGAAAGTCCTCCACGAAGGCATCCCTCTCCTTAGGCAGATAGCCCTCGTGTGCTTTGCCATAATTGAATAACCTAACCTAACCGTCGAGCGTGCTGACCACTACACCACGAAGGCATGCGAAAATGGCGGGAGAAATACTTTATATATCCTTAAAAACTGTTACTAGCCTTAAAAGATTTTGGAATATAGTCTTACTTCGATGAATAAAATTTCACTTAACAAGAGCTTCTTGTAAGAACAGATGTAAGTGATTAAAAGTAGCTCAACTAATAAGTCTGGAAAACTAAAACTTCTTCTGAACTGGAGTAAACGTTCATGTATAAGCTTTATGAAAATTTAAAAATTCTTCTTCGATACTTTTCATCGAATGAAACTGATTCTAACTATTCATAATAAGAGAATCAAGATGCTTTTACTTCCACTTTGAAGCTGATTAAATCCTTAATTTTTGAATTCACCCAGTTTATTGAATTTACTTTTTGAATTTTGAATTTGAACTTAATTTTTGAATTTAACATTCTGTTTCGAGTGGTAGGCCTTTAAGTTATAAAATCATCTTTAATTGATTATTGGATGCTATGTAATGAAGCCATGTCTCGATTTAAACTAATATTATGCTTTCAAAAGCCTTCATGTATCATCTGCATGTTGGATGAGAGTGAGATGTCAAATAATCAGACATATTTTCCTATAATTTAAAATACTGCTTTCTGTTCGGCAAAAAATGTAAAGAAAATGAGCTGTGTTAATGGGCTACTCTTACAAATAAAAAGCAAAAAATACGCATTAATACGAAGAGGTATACACTGAATTTGTTCCGTTTTTACCACTCTTTCTTTTAAATGCAAATATAAAAAAAGAAAAGAAAATCTGAAAGGTTACGTCCAAAAGGGCGTTTTCTTAGCATTCTGTGTGCTACTTTTATATATTAAATATCACGTTCTTCGCACTTAAACCATAAATTCAGTTCAAGAGCAATATCGCAAAGTAATTTTAAGTTGAGCATATCTTTAGAATTCCCGATACGCAGTCTCACGCGCTGGAGCTAAAAATGTTTTTTCTGTACAACGTTGTCATTGCTCGTTTCGAAATCCTCGACTTTGTTAATCAAAAATTCGTTAAAGCAATGCGAGAAACATACGTACATTTATGCAGATTCTTTATTATTTAATTTCTTTAAATATAAAACAGGGCGATAATATTTGATGGCAATAATTTGAAAAGTGAAACAACGCTTTTAGTGAGTCGGCGCAAAATGCCAAAGCGAAATTAATAGTCCTTCTGGGCAAATTGCCCCTTTGGACTAATAACTCGCTGCTTGTAATGCAGTGTAATTTAGGAAATGTTTTACTAGCTTTTTACATTAAAAAAGGAGAAAAAAAGAGAAAAGAAACTTAAAGTTTCGATACTTGTAATAGAAAATTTAAAAACATAGCAACTTTTTTAATTTTTACATTAATTAATTTTTAAAAATTATTTCCGGCATTCTAATATATCCTAAGTTTTATTTCAAAAACCATGTTTAGACAGTTGGATTTTAAATATAAAGCCTTTTTCAATTCTTTTCTCATTTTGTTCTCATGTGATTTCTTTTTTATTTTCCTTTACTTTTATTTTTGTAATCATTTTTATAATCATTGCATAATTAATTTACAATATTAATTTCTACATTTCAGTATAAAACTGCAGCTTTAGTAGTTTAAAAAAAGAAAAAATGTTTTGCAATGCAAATACAGAAAAATTCGTTTCATTTTTCAAAATTATACTTATTCAAAGAACAGCTTAATAATAGCATAAATATATAATTGTATTAATTGTTCTGAAATTAAATCTATTAATTTTTATTTTAAATTGAATTAAAATATTTAATATTAAATTTTATTTACAACTAAATTACTATTTTAAAATTTTATTTTTAAAATTTTAATTTCACCTTAAAATTCAGTCCACTAAAATATATTTAAATGTGAAGAAAAGAACAAAAGTTTTTGCACTTCCTTATAGATTTTTTAGAACATATTCGACAAAATTTCAATAATTAAAAGATTCATTAATTGATTTTTTGAAAAAAAATGATCTAATAGACGACAGAATTTTAAAAAAGATAGAAAAGGTGGATTAGTAGCGCTCTTTCGTATATTACATATAAACAAAAGGAAAATGAAACCGAATCAGTAGTCGTTTTCATCACTTTATATGGATACTTCACCTAGGGATTTTGCGATTTATTATGATGATAGCAAGTGGTATGTGGTCAGTTGATAGGCACAGACTACAATAAAAAGAAGTTGTCCCAATTCTAGAAACAAGAACGATGATCTCGCTTTCTACTTCAAAACTGGGGACTTTTATTTGGTTTATGTGATTACAAAAAAGCCTCGAGGACTATCTGAAAAAGGGGGGGGCATGCTTTCGTGGTGGAAACTGACTCGCATACACGCAAAACTCGGGAGATAAGTGCATTTATTAAGAATTTCCTTTAAAATGTAAAATAATAAAACATATTTCCTGAAAGAAAGAAATCTTTTTCAAAAGATTAGTGAGAACTCCTTAAGCAGGGAAGCTTTTCATGATAAAACATTTTATACCAGAAAATTTAATATTATCGAAACATTAAAATAATTTGGGACTTTCTGAAGTAAACTTATTAAACGGAAACTTTTTAAACGGGTTTTTCTGTATATACGAGTGTATTGTAATTTATTATTTAAAACAATAAGTTTAAAACACAGCATCTGATATATTCTACCCCCATTGATTTTTCTGAATGAAATACATATTTTAATTGGAATATATAGAGAGGAAGAGTATTAACATGATTTTCATACGAACTGTTTTCCACATGAAAACGCTTCTTAAAAGCATATTGGAATTACTCTTTTTATTTTTTTGTAGGAACCTATTATTTACTGCGAATAAGTTAAACAATTTTGCCTATTACAGCTTTCATTTGAATGCGTATACCATGACTTGCTCTTCTACTAGAATTTCAAATTTTTCGCTTTGTTACTTAGATGAGCTCAGCAAACGGAGTTTCAGAAATTTTCTTTCCTTCTACATTATTCTTAACTAGAAAGCTGTTGTTAGGAAATCGTTATAAATGTCTTACATAATAATTTATTAACAGTTATTTGCAAATTCACTAATGCAACAAGCAGTAAACAAGGTACATATTTTACATTTATGATATCTTGCAAAATCATATACCTTTATTATCTCAAACGTAGTTTGATTTTATATTAAACAGGTTCCAGTCTTGTAACTGTTACCTTACAATAAATGACAGCTTTTTTGAAATAATAGTTATTAAAAAGTAGAAAAAAGGTGGGTGATATTACAGTCTGAAGTGAGTAAAAAGCAGAACAGTTTCCAGAGCTCATATAGATGCTAAACGAAAATTACAAACTTTTATGTACATTGATAAAAAATACAAGAGCATTTATTTTTGACGCTATAAAGGCGTTCCAAAAATAGTTTACTTCAAGTTTTTTTTTTAATTACTGATAACAAAGTATACCCCCAATAAATTTTATAACTTTCTAAGAAATATTCTTACTTTGTAACCACCTTTCCTTACAAAATTTAGAATTTAAATTTTTAACCGTCGCGGTTAAAAAAAAGGAGAAAATAAAAAGCATAAGAGTGTTAGAAATTAAGTTATTATACGCCATTGCCTGAAAGATTTACTGTTTATCTTATTATGCATATCGGTGCAATTAAAGCTAGCAAATTTTGCAGTAATTTAAGTCAAAGACACATTTAATACTAAAATTTTTCATTTTTCAGTGAAAGCGGTTTCAATAAATTTACATACATTAAAAGAAGCAAAACATTTTTAAGTATTTTTTATAAAGCAATAAATGAGAGTTTTCAAAATTTTACAAAACGTTTTGGCAACATGAAAATAAATTCTCTTACTTTCTTGAAAGCTTGGTTACAGTTCTACATTCTCTAATGCGTTTATAGTATTAAAGTTAAATGTTAATAAAACTAGATTCTTAAATTATGTTATTTAAAACTGGACCTGAAAGATTTAAATTTTCGCAATGAAAAAAAAAGATTTGAAATTACGAAAAACTAAATTTTGAAGGCTGGAAAACTAATGACTTGAAAGATTGATGCTAATAGTCAATAGTCAAATTCTCTGTATGATATATAGCTATTAAAATCCTTTACTTTTTGAAGTGCATTTGTAGATTAACAAGAAATTTCTAAATTAAAATAAGAAAGTAGTTGTTATGAATATGTTGTTGGTATGTTGGTATGTATATATAGTATTATGTATATGCAAACATTTTGCATATACATAATATGCAAAATATAATATACATATTGAGTTAGCTACAATACACTTGCTAAAACAAATAATGCAATTTATTTCTTTAATGTTGCAAAAATGATTCGAGGAAAGAAAATTATTCTTCCCAAATTTATTTATTTACTTACGTTTCATTTTATAAAGGCAGATTATTCTAAATATATATTATATATTTCAGTTTCATAAAAACGTATCATATATTTCAGTTGTAAATACTTATTTCTGATTACAAATACATGTTTTGTATTTTAAAATAATAGCGTACAATACTGATTGAAAGCAGAGACTTTATTTTCAGTTTTAATACTGAAAGTAATTCTACACGCATCGATATATTTAACTTTTGCGACATTATTAATGACTTATTAGGATTTGTTATGAATTCTAATGAGCTTCTTAATGCTACTGCAAAATTTCACAAGAACGTAACAATATTATTAAAATTATTTTCATTCTTAAAACAAATATAAAAAACTGATGCGACTTAACGTAGTAAATAAGAAGTATGAGCCCTTAAACTAAAATATGATAAACATTTTCATGTAAGATTTGAATTAGAAGGTGTCCTGAAATATTATCTAAGAATATTTATTAACGCAAGGAATTGATCGCCGTAAAATCCTCGTAATTTGCATACTTCCTCCAATATAAACAACGCTTATGATATCTATCTTCATGTGTAAGCGAACATGTGATAGTGATACCAAGGATGACCATCGGATTTAGGGGGGGAAAGGCCTCATTTAAATGACTGCATATTACGTACGATATATAAATTAAATTGAATCTGCAGAAAGAAAACATTTCGAAAGCAGAAATATTAAAAGAAAGTCGATGGTTAAAATTTTATTTTAATTACAGCTGCATGGAATATTAATGATACAGTTTGTTTCATTGAATGAAGACTTTGAACACACTTGAGACTGATTTGCAAAATGAAAAATACCTAAAATGGCGCTACTACAAGCATCAAATATAAAAAATGTGACATAATGCAACATATTGCAAAATACTTAATTCTTACACTGAATTTTAAGGTAGAGATACTTCATATGCAATTTTAGATTCTGCGAGAGTGAAATATGATCTAGAACAGTCATGTAAGAATCGCTGTTCCCAGCAACCTCGCACCAAAATCTGAATGCTCTAATAGTGAGTATATTCACTGATCAAATAATAGCATTTTCTATTAATTAAATTACTATAGTAGAAGATCTCTAAAGTGGGTCAAAATATTACCGTAGATTATCGAGAAAGAAATATCATAACCAAGGATTCGTGAAAAATCAAAACGACAAGGCACAAACTGGTAGAATATTTGAATATCAAAATGCTATAATATTCGACTGAATCATGCAAATGATTTGTTTCAGGGAGTGCAATTTCTCGAATCATCACCTCTGTCTCAGCAAATCTTTGACCTGCAGAAATAAAGGACTCCTAACGTTTATATCAGCAAAATACAATTATCATTCTGAGGTCGAATACTATTTATAAAAACAGTTACATTCTTCAATTTTGCTGATTTCAGAAATTAATTAAAAATTCAAAATTAGACTTTTATATATATATTTATAAACTATTATTATAATTTTATTCTTGCGATACTTACGAAATTTTAGAAATAAGAAATACTTTTACTCTGAAATTTTAGAAAATACTTTTATTCTAAAAAAAAAAAAAGAGTCTTTCAAAAAATCAGAAATGTTCGATGAAAATTATGATATTGTTTAGAAGATTTAATATTAAAAGCAGTAGTTTTGCACTTAGTATTCCTTAAAGTAAGGGCAGATAAGCGGTGTATATTTTAGGATTAGATTATTTTTATTACAGTAATGCCCGGGAATATTTGGCTACAGTAAACGGAATTTTCATGAAGAACTTAACTAACGGTTAAAATGCTAATATTTAAGTTACACATAAGGAAAACAAAGACGATTTCCATGCAGCAGTTAAATCAAATCACTGGGAAAAATTGTCGTTGAGATAATTACTGACGTTTGTGGTTAAGCCAGCAGGAAACTGGTCAGGTCACGCGGCAACACAGAGTTTAATTAACAAAAAATTCCTCAGATAAATTCTTTACATATTCATATAAGACACCTCAGTGTGAAAATTCGCCAATATCTTTTTGGATTGATTTACTTTACTAGACTTCTTATTCAGCGGATTCTACGTAAATTAGTTTTGGCTTTGGTACCGCTTCTAAACAAATTAATCAGTTAGGGAAAAAATGCAGGATTGGTCAAGCATTTATTTAACTAACTATTTAAAATTTCGTTTATCTTTCGGGAAAGAGATTTTAAAATATTTTGAAAAATATGATAAAGGATAAATAGAAAAATTAGATTTGTTCTTGAAAATCGCCCACAAATTAAATAATACATTTAATTTGGAAATACTCTTAAATGTATTCTAATCCTATATTTATATTTGGAATAACTTTTCTTAGTCCATAAAAATGAAATGTAAAAAAATAAGTATATTTCTTTTCCAGATAAATTCAAAATCTCTAGAAAGAGTTTTGCTTTACTTCACACCCAAAGTTTCAGAACGGTAAGAATTCAAAAATTAAAAATAACGAACTGATGCAAAAGTAAAAAGTTCAAACAATTTTTCAACTAAAATTTCTAGAGTAAATTAAATACAGCGTACCTTCTCGCGACAATAAACTACCCAAAATATCATTGCCGAAAGTAATTAGTACAGGGGTTCTCAATCCCAAGCGAGAATCAAAATTCTCGCTTGGGAGGAATTTCATAGTTTCAGAGGGGAATACGGTCAACCTCTAATTCATCTATTTAGTTTATGAATAAAATTATAATAAGTATTTAGTTTATGAATATAAAAAACCTCTAATAAGTCTGTAATTTATGAATATAAAAAACTATTTTTAAATTACTTATATTATTTTTAAGTATATTAAATTACTTATATGACGTTACTTAAATTATTTACTTTATATTTTATTATTAAAATTTTTCTATTTATCAACATTTTCTACACTTTCTGTTATTTAATTTATAAAACACTTTGATAAATCTTCTAAATCTAGATAAATATAATTATTTATTTTTCGAAGGAAGGGGGGCAAACATTTTCTAGCAATGGTGAAAACGATGCATGGAGCAAAAAAGATTGAGAACCCCTGCACTAGTATATCAGAAAGCATAAACAGATATTGGTGTTAAACGTCACAGCTGTTTAGAGACCAACTCCACAGACAAAATACCAAAATAGTCAACATCTGTCAGCGGTCATCTTAGAGAGATTTACCCCACTTTTAAATGTTTATAAACACTGTGAGCAGTCATCTTAGAGAGATTCACCGTATTTCCAAATATTTATAAAAAGCTGTTTTGAAGATAATTCTTTTTCTTTTTTTTCATCGATGGAAGAAGATAGCAATTGGATTTTACTGAATATATTAACAAAACTCATCTTGGATTTATTTTGAATTGTGAACATTTATAGCACAATGTTTAAGCTTTTTATGTAAATGCAAGAAATTTTGGTTAATTAATAGTTTACAAATAATTAAACTTGTTAAATTAATGTATTTCATTAATAAACTATTAGGTACTGTTCAAAATGTAAATAAAATTTGTCTGTTAACCAAATTGATGTCTTTCATATTCTTCTCATTTAGTCAATGTATGCAAAGAAAATTGCAGTTTTACTTCTTTAATTTTTTAAGTCTTCCCACCTATGAATAACTGCTCAAACTCAGTTTTTAACATCAAATATACCCCTTTCCCTCATCCCTCCTGCCTTACCCCCACCTGGTATCGTTCGGTCGTTCACCCTTTTTGCAGGGTACGACTGCTACCCCTTTTGGATATAAAAAAAGAGATTAAAAAAAAGCTCCCATCCCTAAAGAAAGGCCTCAAAGATCTGCTTTTGCACAGATATATACAACTGTAAAAAAGAAAAAAAGGTATTCGTTTGTTCAAATGACATGAATTACGACAGCTGTCTTAAGAAAAGGCAGTTTTGGTTCGTCAGTTCATGTATTTCTGTCACTAGATCGTATTATTTTTATTTTATTAATTATTTAAAAGAAGAATTTAATTATTATTCCAATTTCATCATTTTCATTATTGAATATGAAAAATTAACTACATATTGTTATTTTAAACCTATATGTTTCAAAACTACATTGATTTTTCATCATAAAATACATACTTTATATTTCATAAAAATTAGTTTTCAATGAATTTTAGGATGCAATTTATTCTTAAGATTTAAACAATTTTAATAACGTTAATTAGAGCTCCTTAATTTATTATTAAACACGCTAATCAAATGATAACTCTTGCGATAGCATCGTTTCAGAATGAATGTCCTCCATCAATATGATGTAACCAAAAGAAGAAAATTATTTTTTTTTTAAATTTAAATCAAAGAACTCTAGTATACTTTTGATTTAATACTCCGAAAATACGTAAACTAGATATTAAAGAAAGATAAAATTTTTCCAGTTATCAAAATTAATTTCACGAAAATCTAAATATTCTTATTAAGTGAGATTTCTTGAAAACATGCATTTCAAAATCAAATAACAATGTTAACTACTTTGATCAAAGCATAATTAATGACATTGATTGGCTATTCTGCAAATATTGTTTTCAAAACGATAATTTTTCAAGTTAATTATTTGGTCAAAATTAATTCCTTTTATTCCTTTGTTTGATACTACATTCGAATTACACAAAATGCATTAATTAAGCTTAAAAAATTACATTGCTTAACTGCTGGTATCGATTTCAAAAATTAAATAATACTTTTATTAGTATTAATTTCAAATGCACAACAGTAATACATGTTTTAACACGCATGATTCTGATTTTTCATGTAAAAATTTCTCATACGTTATTATTTTTAAGGATATAATAAAATTAAATTTAACTAAGATGGTGTTTTAAGAAGACAATAGATTTAAACATATTTGAAAGATCAGCATACTAATCAGAAAACGAACTTTAAAATTAGAAGCATTTTGAAATGTAATATTAGTTTCTTCAAAATAGGTATTTTGGAATCAAGTTGAATTTTTGTACAAAACTAATGTTAGGTTAAAGTAAAAATTCCTTATTTGTGCAGTTATTTATATTCATAATACAATCAAAAGTAATTTATTGCATAATTAACTGCAGAAATTTTTATTAGTACTTAGACTGTATTCTTAACAGTATGGATGCATTGCTAAAAATTTCCCAAAAATAACGAGAGTGCTGTCACGATGGCTATTAGAAAATTCATAGCCTAGATATAAATATTTTTCTTTATCTCGCAAAATAAAAATAAAAAATATATCAGCAAGAAACAAACAGCACTAATCGCTTAAATTCTGAAAGACGTTCTGTGTAAAACCCTTTCGTAATATATAGTCGATAATGTTATCTTAATCTTTATTGTTAAAAGCAAATAAAACTGAGAAACATAAAAGTAAATAATATTATTAAAAGCTAATAATATAATTTGGTGGGGGGGAGGCAAAGAAAAAAACACAGACAGAAAAGTTTCGTTTCTGAGAGAAAAAGTGATCACAAAAAGTGATGACATAATCACAAAAAGTGATGACATAATATATATAGAATAAAGATGATATTTTGTTATACCAGAATTATTTCACGAATACGTTCTCCTAGCTGCTAGTTAATTAGTACACTGTTTAGGGAAAAATGAAAATGTTGACTCAACTTAAATAGTAAAATAACAAGATTAACACAGGTTTGATGTAGAACACATTTTTGATTCATTAAAATGCATATTGTTACATACAAAATGAATGAATTTAACAGCTTTCATCTGGATAAATTGTTCACAGTAGAAAATGAATTTGAACAAGAAAACTGGTCAACAGGTTATCAATGTTAATTGAGTAAACAACAACAAAAAAAAAAGAATTTTATATCTTGTCCAATTAATATTGGTTATTTATAACTGTTATAAATTACTAATTTACGATCCTTTTCCGAATGTTCCTGAATTTTAATGACCTCATTGATACTTAATTTGTTGAATCACAAGAAATATGAAGACATTTACTTCATCATGGAGTAACTAAAAGCCATCTTTTATTTCGTTTCTTTTTATTATTAACATAATTATTCTTGCTGATCGTTTGCAAGATGGGACATAAAAAGAGTTAAATAACTCTAAAGAAGAGAGATGTCCATCATAATTCAAAACTCATTTTCATGGCGATTAAATTGTTGAATTAATAGAAGGCAAAATGTCTGTGATCTCAGTTTTTTGGTTTTATTGGTTCACACTCCCAAAATGTTTATATAAATGTATGTGTCTGCATATATATATTCAGATTTTTGCCCCTCACGAAAGCTTCATCAATCCATTTTCTCTTTCACATATTTTTATATTTTGAGAAGCAAAAAATTTAAGACTTTTAAAGGCTTTCCTTTCAGAAATATAATTTTCTTGCTCCACAATTTCAGCAACATTTTATAGATCTGATAAAATTTCATTAGATGTGAAACAAAGGGAAAAAATGAAAAAAAATCGTTTTTCAGCCAACAGTATTTTGTATTTTCTGTTCTGTTGCTATCTAAGTAGAAGAAAAGGTTTTAATTAGAAGAGAAAGTATCCAATGTAATTTTTTGGACTCTTCCTTTTTGAAACATCTACATCTATCTTACATATATTTTGATAATGAATTCATTTGTTCTAGAGATTCGCACACCTGATCTCGAGAAGCAGTTATTTTGAACTTAAATATTTTTCATGGTTGTTTCCTGCGGCAAAAAAAGGGGAAATTTCCTGTTTTCAGTAAATAAATAAATTATTTTAAAATTAGGTATGCTGAAATAAAAGTGTAAAACATAACAACAAACTAATTTTATATTTTTTAAGAAGAGTTTAAAATCGAAATTATTGGAAGCAAGCGGCTAATTTCAAACTGATTTGATTTTAAGCTTTAATTATAAATCGTTTCAATTTTCATATTAGCAGTTGAAAAATTACTTGGAATCGGAAAAACATAATTTTAATTATATTTTTTTCTTACTTTTACATATCAGTAACAGTAAAATTTAAAAATACAGAAATGCACTTTTTTCACATTAATTTTCGCAATGCTCTGATAATATTTTTTATATTTCTCATACTTTTGCATTCTAATATTTCTCATATTTTTAAAGCGCAAGAAAACTGTTTGTTATAAACAGATGTTAATTTAAATGTCACTATCATTGGTATTAGGCTTATAAGTGTTGAGACACATGTGCTTATTTTAATAAATGTAAGACATACATAAATATAAGAGTTACCTAAGTTTATGGAAATTAGGTTATATCAGATTTTATTTTCAGTTATTTTCCCCATAAATGTAATAAAAAGAAAATAAAAAATGCTTTTGCAATAAACATTAGCAACAAAAGAAAAATGGCATTTTGCCAAAATTTACATATTTAATTTTTTTTTCTTGTTGGGGTTTAAATCTTTTATTTTAAATAAAGAAATACAAAATATAATTCCAAGTTTATCCTCCTCCCATGCTTCCCGAGAATATTCAAATCACAGGCAAAAATTTCAATTCCCATTTTTTATTTTCATTTAAAATTTTACTTTAGAATACTTTTAACACTTATTTCATTCAGCCTTCGTTTTTAGAAAAATGAATAGCAACAAATATAAAATATAAAGGAAAATATTTTAAAAAATTAGAATTATATCAATGCAATTAAGTAAAATACTTCTGAATTGACAGTGTAACGTGAAATACAAATTCGTGTTTTACACATTTTTTAAATACCCTCCTTCCAAATTATATATTATAAGGCTAGGACTAAGAGTATTACATACATTTTTTGGACTACTATATTCATTAATAATTTTAAAAGCAAACTTTTATTTGTAGCAATCATATTTTATTTCCAGAGAGCAAATATAGGATTGTTTTTATCTACAAAAACTTCGATAAAGTACTAGAATTAAGAGGAAAAAAAACTAGAATTAGGGCTGAAAAACGTATTGAGAATTAAATTGTTACTTGATCCTAAAATACAGACGTAATAAACATCCAATTTATTGCATAATTAGAAACTATGCGCAATGACCAAATTTAAACCCAACAAACGTTTTATGATGTAAATCTTTATTTTACATTCGAAATACAATAGACAGGTTCAAACTGTTTTCGAACTCCACATTATAAAATTTAATGGCAAGGTCTTATTATAAATTTATATTCATAGTTACAATTTGATTCACTGTGGAAGTGATGAATCAAACTGCAAAGGAGAAGAGCAGAATTGGTAAATCTATTTAAAGCTAGATTTACCAATTTTGATGCATGAATTGATGTTGCACATGAAAATAAACTATTTTCACGCTCTTAAAGTCAGCAAAATTTTACATTGCAACATTAATTATGCAGTAAAACTATTAAAAATAACCCAGTTATCAGATTGTTGTTAAATACAAATGCATTTAAAACTCGCAGATAATAATTTAGTATTTTTCTCTGGACATTTTAAAATTTACATAATGTTAATTCTTAATAATTTAGCAGAAATTTCATTAACATGGAATTACCCAAAAGCAAAAATTAATTACGGATATTGTCACCCGTACTTAAAAAAATCACAGCAACAAGAATGGGAGATATTAAAAATTTCTGTACTTCTCTATGCACTCGTATTTTTATCTTCATCAATTTTTAATTGCCATTGCAACTCTTAAATTAAGAATAAATATGAAATTTTATCGAGTAAATAAATAATACACCAGCATATAACATAACTGCAATGAATTTTGCTTGAAGAATACCAAAAAATGTTTTTTGTCCTCACAAAGTTTTCATTAATCGTTTCTAGAAATACAATTTATAATTAATGTTAATTTGAATTAACATGCTGCGAGCGGTTAAGCCTAAAGAGCGACGAAGCGCGGTTTTTGCGCTTCAACTCTCCGGTGAAAGAGCGCTCGAGGGCGGCGAATGAACAGCGAATTCTCCGTTAATCCGGAGAAGTATCAGAAGCACATCTCGCGGGTAAACAAAGCAAAATAGGATCATGATAACAGACTGGCTATTCTGAAAGTAGCTAGATCCGCTTACCTCATATCAGTGATCGCAGCTTCCTAAGAAAAGCAAGCAATTAAAATGCAACAAATACAATGGGAAGAGATGAAATCGCCTGATTAAGATTTGAGCACCAGCGTCTGAAATACAGCGCTTCGGCGGCGGGAAGGTTAGCAGCGGAGCTTGCGCCGTGACGTCAGTGTTGCGTCATTTGGATCTCACCCCGCCACCGCCCTTCTCTTCTCTCATCCCTAACCCTATCCCTTGATGTACCCCTTTGCGAACGAGTACACCCTTTTTTCGGCCTCTGCCCCACCGTGGGATTCAGCACTTTCTTGGGAAAACTTTTTAAGGCTTTCTTCAACTTCAGAGGGATAACGGGTTTTCTTAGATCATTTTTTCTTTGGATTTTATGGTCCAAACTTTTTACCTATGGATTTTGGTATAGTAGAGGGAGCACCTTTCTAATGTTTTCGTAGGTTCATTCATGGGCTAAGGTAAAATTTCCTATTCGTTCAATTTTTTTTTTCCTTTCGCCGTTTTTTAGACTCCGACAGAAACCTGCTTAAAATCTTGGAAAGAACATGTTCAAAGCGAACTTGTTCTTTGACAAACATAGGTGTTATTAGAGGTTGTCTCCGATTTTTCTGAAGTTTTTTTATGTTAAGAAGATTTTTTTTTTGGAAGAGAGATAAAAAATTTAAGTTAAAAAAGTTATATTTTTTCTTTACTTCTAATATTACTATCCATTTTCTTTAAATCAAGTGTTCTGATTTTTCAGACAGATAAAGGAAGATATTCTATTGGGTAATTGCTGGAAAACTTCTTATATGAATCTTTCTCAGTACATTTATAGGTCCCGTTCAATTAACGTTGAATCAAAATTCCGTTCGGATATTACCGCACGAATTATTAAATTCTGTTTCTTATAAAGGAAACTTAAATTACCTTTCTAAGGAGGTGATTACAAAAAGTAAATATTTTATATACTCCACTTTTATTATCTCTTATTACTTACTTTCATTTCTAGCAAATTTTTATTTCAAGCAATAAATTTAGTTCAATAATTACATGAACTTATAACCGATAGTCACTCCCTCGAGATTTTGGCAGGTGAACGTAATTTCTCCACAGCAATTAGTGCAAAATGGATTAATCTCCTTTATATTAAACATTAATTTAAATTTTCATAAAAGTATTTTGTGCACAGTTCTGTAACACAGAACAACGATTATTGTTAAACCCAAGAAACCTTCCCACCCATCGAAAAAAAGAAGATAAATAGATGAAATATGGAGATACTGTTATTCGGATGTAGAAGACTCCTTCCCTAAAAGCATCAAATAACTGTCTTTCTGGGGCTCTTACTTTTCTTTTCTAGCGCCACTCGATTCTCCTTGAGGTCTGGCTAAAATTTTATCCAGTGTGATTTGTTTCTGTCTAAGTTTGAAAATGTTTCTAAAGTGAAACATGGGATAGTTATTAAAGATGCTTATGCGATGCTTGCTGCTATTTTATCTTTTGTTCCATGAAATTTTGAATTTAACCTGCAAGTCCATTCTGAACAAATTTCATCTCTATAAAGGCATTTTTCCTCAGTCACATTTTATCAGTCACTGCCAAAAATTGTACCGCTTCGTCTGTGCTGAACTTAATATTTGTGGATCTTAAATAGTTCCACCAAGTTTTCAGCTTTGATTTCTAAGCCCATTGTTTTGCCACAGATTTCTAATGTTACAGAAAGCAAAAATCTTCTCAGGATGAAAGTACTCTAAAATAAGATATTTTTAATCTGAAACATAATCTTGAATTCGCTCTGTAAAACAATTTGGCTGCGTTTTCCGGCACGGCAAGTTCATAAATCTTCAAGTCACTTGCTTCCAAGTTCTTTTAGTGAGAGCTAATAAATCGAGAATGTGAACATGATGTTCTAAGAAAGTCTCTGAATGTCAATTATGTGTCAGAGGTTACCTCAGAATGTATTTGAAAATAATTGCCGTTTTACTCGTTCGTTAGTCATCCAAAATATTTTTTTCAGAAAACTTGTTCGTAATCCTAGATTTTAATGAATAAATTCCTCATTTAATGGAAGACACCTATTTGGGTCCCATTCTAAATAAACCTGCTCAAACTTACATCGATGACATAATCTTGTAAGGGGCCCGACCGAGAGGTAAAGTCGCTGAACGCTAATAGTTCGGTCCGGGGTTTGAATTTCGGCGTACGGGCTGGTTGCATGAGCGTTTTAGTGGCTTTCTCCGTGCGTAACGTGTATACAAGGCAGTTCCCTTAGAAAGTCCTCCACGAAGGCATATGTCCTCTTAGGCTGATAGTCTTTGAGTGCTCTACAGTTGTAATATTCTAGCTAAATTGGAAGTCCTTGATGGCTAGAATATTTAAGTACTGCGTAGCGATTTACCGCAGAGTTCTGTAAACAAATAAAAAGTACAAGGAAGGGTTAATTTACCCTATATTCAACTCGAAATAATTGAACAAATGGTCCCTTCTCGGGCTTGCAATAATCCTCCACTTCAGCTTTAACTCAAGATAGAAAATGAGAAATTATCTAATACAAACCAAAATAAAACCAGCCTAAGCTGGGCAGAATTATCTAACAGAGTTGGCTCTGATTTAAGATCACTGGCGAATACTAGCAGGCACGTAACAATGCGGCCGAATAGCAATACGATTCTACCTCATTTACACAAAACGTAATCCTAGAAACTCATTCTGGTAGGGAGACGTGGGTGCGAAACGAGGAAGTAAAGGAAATGTTTGTTCCAAAAGAAAAGTGATAATTAGAAAAATAGAATCCTCACAAAGTAATCAAATAAACCAAACCAAAACAAACCATAGTCTTGTGGGTAACTGTTATGTATTTTCAACAGTTTAAATCCTCAACAAAAAGACTAGAACGTTTGGACTAATAAAAGCACACATAATTCGAGAAAAAAGATCTTATTATAAACACTTAATGTTTTTAAAGCAATACGAGTGCAGAATTAAAGTTAGTGGTATCTGGAATCAACGATAGAAAGTTTGACACACCCGTGAGTGGAATAAAGCAATGGTTCTCAACCTTTTTTGTTCTATGCAAATCTTTGACCAATGCTAGATGATCATCCCCCCATTATAAAACTCGAAAAATACATAAACATTTGTTTAAATTAAGATTATTCTTAACGTGTTCTATAAATTAAACAAGAAACGTACAGAAAATGTTAACAAATACAAAAACTTGAATAAAAGTAGTTTTTTACATTCGTAAAATAAAATTTAATGTTTAACAGGTAAATAAAAGATTGACCTCATGCCCCCCCCCCAAACAAAAACTTTGAAATTCCCTTAGGGGAAAATTCCTCACTGGTTGAGAGAACCCCTGGAAAAATGCACCCGATGTATCGAAAGAAAGATTAAGCTTTATTTAAGATTAAGTTTAATGGAAGAATGATTAAGTTTTATTTACATGTTTTACAAACACTCAGTCTGTACATCTTTGTTGATATAGCAGATATTAATTTGTAATCGGTAGAATTGGCTTAGATGAGCTAGTTGATTCCACTGTTGAATTAAAACAATGGTGATTACCTGTTCACCAAATTTGTTTCCCGAATTATTGTCATGGAGACCAGACATGCAAGACGACATGAATCAAAATTTGTTTATAAGTTGAGTAGGAAACTTAGGACGAACAGGTGACCCGTTAACTCATGGAACACCCCAGTCTTTGGATTCAATCCCATGTGATTTTTTGTGGAGTTTTTTTAAAGGTGTTGTCTTTGTACCCTCTGCACTAATCTCATGACATCCGTCGGCATTTGAATAAAAATTTAATTGCTCAAAAATCGTAAAATATTAATAGTAAAATCTACAGAGCTTATAAGAAATAAAGAAACAACATTAAGAAAATGGAGTCTAAAAATTTCATATTGCAGTTTAATACAACGAAGAGTTTGCCATTAAAGTTTCAAAAATTTTTTAAATATTAAAAAAATTAATGAATATGAAAATTGTAAGTGTCTAGAATCTGATCTTCATATGTTGATGCTATTTTAACATCTGAAATAATCTTAAGATAAGCAATAGTGCCAGACGCATTAATTTAAGAATTAACTCACCAGAAACTAAAGAGAAAGGACACAAAATCTTTTGTTTAAAAAAAGCTGTTCAAAACAGCAAAACCAAATAAATAGTAGGAAAAATATGTTATTATTTCATCGTAAATAAGCGGCATGTGGTGACAGTTATTAAAAAGAATAATTTCAAGAGGCAGCTGTACTTTTATCACACCGGATCGCTTTTACACGAGGTTTGCAGCAAGCGGCAGTGTGTTTTTTATCTTACCTGGAGATCTGTTTACTCAAGACAAAAAATACTTCTTCGAGGTGTGTTAAAAAACTCTTCAAACTTGATTCGGGAGATCTAAGGGAAATCCACTAAAAGGTTTAAGATTGCTGTTGGTATCTGGATTAAGAATTATCGGACAAAAATATAAAAAAAACAATCTCTTTATATAGCCAGAGTAATGTTTAACTATTATGTTTTTCAAAAAAATTCTTTAACATTATCTACAGAGTTATTGAAGGGACATATGTCGATGAATGTATGTCACATGTGACAGCATACTAGCCATTCGTTAAAGAATGGTAAACGTTTTGAGAAAATGATACGTCAGAACAAAAATATAGAGAGAGACTAGAAATATATACATACAAACATAAATGAAAAATGATACAAAATAAATATAAAATTTTGTTTAAAATTCAACCAATATTCAATTCGAAATAAACCACATGCAAATATAAAAAAAAAACAGAAGCACAATGGTAAACTTCAAGAAATATGAGGGAAGAACATGCCAAAACGAAAAATAAAGTGTTCTTCACTTTCTTTCGCTGCATAATCATCAGCGGGTTGTTGCAACGAAAGAGGCAAATAAATAAATAAAAACAGCCTGCATATATATATATAATAAAACAGTTTTATTATAAAAACAGCCTACATATATATATGTATATATACATAGGCTGTTTTATATATATATATATGCAGGGAGAGAGAGATTTTAATTGAAATTGTCTTACGTTCCATCTAGAGTACACGAAACATTACAGGAGTTACGGAAATCCGCATAAAAGCGATTAAGAAAAGTCCACTGTTAACTTAAAACAAAGCCTTTTACTTCTTAAATGGAATCGTGGATTGACTGTCCTATGAAAGAGCTGAAAGAAACATTTTCAGAATATAAGTATTTTGTTTTTAAAATATTAGATATGATTCAAAAGTAGTTTTCTAATTTATTCTATAAATATGTATGAAAACATTTTGTAGATATGAATGAAGAAAAAGTATGTAAACACAAATTATAATTTAAATTAGCAATAGTCCATTAACGCTTTATCTTAATTTGGGTAATTCTCCTCTCTATTCAGTAAATAGTAATCTCTTTTTCTGCACTGCTAGTTTGCTGTTCATTATGGATCAATACACCAACACTGACACAATTAACATATATATGTATATATTCATGTATACATTTATATTTTTACAATTCTAAAACAATTGAATCATAATTAAAATAAAAGTAAATAAATTAATCTTAAACAAATGTAACACTTTGTTTCACTTTTGATTCAATTACTTTTGAATGTGCCTTTGTGATTTTCTGTGATTAAACTTATCACTATACGAAGATTATTCTATTTAATTTCTCCGTTTTTTGATTTTATTAATTTCGCAGTAACATTAATAATAACTATTAATTCATTTTTCAAAATTTTATACAAAATGTATAAACATAATATTATTTTTGAGGGATAAGAAGACCCCAATTATGTTTCAGTCATGACCAGAGTGATGAAATTAGAATGCAGCTGAAATGCTGATTGAGGAGTAGATTGAGATTTAGGAAAAGCTCGACTTGCTTGATAGTTAAAACATCATTTTATTTTTGGACGAAAAATTTCATAGTACATATCTTCTTCAATACTAGGGATGCTATAAACGCCCCATAATTTTATATAAAATGAGTCACATTTTTAAAGCAGTGGATGAAAAACAGCCAAGCGATGAACTACATGCTTGGGAAATGATGCAAAAATATGATATGAGGAGAGAATATGAGGAGAAAATATGCGTGGTAAGCAGTGGGACCTATCAGTAAGTTTGAATCCTAAATAGCGGCTGGGCAAGACCGTACAGCAATGCGGATTACTACAGAAGAAGTGATGCATTACAGAGTGTTTGAAGGGAGTAGTATTTAAAATAAAATTAGTAACTGTCTTTCATATTATATGTTTAACATATTCTCTTTATATGTAAGATATAAAACATGAGTTTCGAATTTATTTAGGTCATCTCTTCAATATTTAGAAATGAAAAGGAAAAAAAAAGAGGGAGTGCTCCTAAACAATCAGAGATTTAATGTTTCAAGGGATCAAGCATTGACGTCGATTTCAAGGTCGACGGCGTTTATACGAAGGTACTTTTAACTACCTACTTAAAGTGATCCACGTTCTGATTCAAGTTAACATATGAATACAGCTCTATAATAATAATTATTTTCCTTCAATACAAGTGTGGGAAATTACAATTACTTCAGGGATATAGAATTGAGAAATATGTTACGGACAATAAAATCCATATCAAGTACTTGGTTTAAAATTATTCTGATTTTGCCGTTTTTATAAAAAATATCGTTAATCTAATGAAACTTAATAATTCAATCTTTTATTTAAAAAGTATTGCATTATAAACTTCGTGAGCACACTTAATTTCATTATATTGCTAATAATGTATATTTAAAATTTCTCATTTCCATGAAACAAGCAATTTATAAATTAATTCTTGTAATTTTGAATTAAATATGCAATGATGTTTGTCTTACCGTAGTGGATTTTAAAAAAGTCTTGCACTGTTTCATAAAAATATCAGACCAAATTTAATGGTATTAGAAATTTGAATTTTGTTAATTTTATCTTAGTTAATTAAAGAAATTTAAGGTTTTATTCAGGGAAGGTTACTAATATGATAAATATATTTTTGCATTATTGTTCAAATACATTTGAATTAATATTTTGAGTTTTTGACTAATCTTAAGAATGAAATTATTATTTAAAAATTGTAATTCTAAGAATTTCTAATTATTTTGAGAATAAAGTGAATATAAACTTCCACATTATGACAAAATAGTAATTTTTCCATATTTTATACATAATAAATGAATAGCAATTGCCTTTAAACAATAAGCAGAAGTCTTCAGAAGTGACTGCGAACTTCCCATTAACCATTAGTGAATTAATACATCAGTTTGTTTATTCATGAGGATTTGAACATAAGATGAAAATGTTAGTATTTAACGAAAGCTGAGGGGTCTTTCAGGTTTGTACAAAATGAGATGCTTAGAAATGTAATAATAACGCCCAGCTAGTATAGTGGTTATTGACTCTGACCGATGGGCCCAGGTTCGAATCTCTCAGAGAAGACATGATTGTAACTGTCCGTTGCTCAGTGACCACCTATTAAAAATGCAATTAATGTTGATAAATAAATAAAATGTAATTAAATTTTTAATGGCCGGCCATTAAAAATGTAATAATATAATAATAATCATAATTTCAATCATGCCGTTTCAAATGACGTTAAAGTGTAAGCTGTAATGACGAAAAATCAGTTACGTTATAAAAATTTTGAAATTTGTTGTGAGTATTTCAAGTAAGTAATAGTATTCAAAAATTTTATATTGTGTGAAATATTTTGAAAACCCTTTCTCTAAACAGATATGCTTATCACGATTCTACACTAAATTGTGCAAAATATTTCCAAATTTGATTTTATCTCAGTCTGGCTTGTTTTGATCTAAAAGGTATTTTTTAAATTAATATTGTAGGGCAATGTAAAAATTCTATTTGCTAAATTTGTAAGACTTGCGAGCGCAAGTTATTTGTCTTAACTTGAATTTTAATTTTTGTATATTTATTTTTCGCTATTTCAAGTACCTAATATAAATAAATTGACGGCCATAAATCGTAAAAAAAATTTTGATATATTTATACATTGCTAAAAGCCATTTAACATTGTATAAGGAACAGACGTTTTTATGTGTATTTGTATTTAATTATCTCACAGCCATAAGCAAGTTGTTAACGCTTGCAGAGGACCTGCCCAAATTGTCGTCGAAGTTTATTGCATTTTATTTTGTTCGTTCCTGTGTACTAATTATTACATTGCTCTACAGTAAGAAAATCTGGTCATCTATCATAATAAGTAAGTAAGTAATAATTTAGCAGAATTTCATAAATATATTATAGAAATGTTTAGATTTTATCTTGATCACAACACTTAGTTTTTATAAAAAAATTTTCAAAAAAAAGACAAGAACTGTGAAACTTATTATGTGACATTCAAACGACATTTCAAGGACTCTTACTTTTTAATTATTTCGTGGAAAAAACCCAGGACTCAATTTTCAACATTTGTTTTATAATATTTGATAAGAACATTTCAAGAATTTTTAAAACCTATCTTTTTACAGAATTTATAGTTGGTTTCTAAAATATTATCAAAATTTATAATTTGTAATTATTTAAAAAATTTTCCTTGCCAAACTTTTATCATTTGTATTTTTTTTTTCAAATTATGTTTCTTTTCGTTTTCTGCTACTTAACAATTTTTTTCTAAAAAGGCTTTTCTATCCCCAAGCCTTTTTCTTTTTGATTTTGAGTATTTTCTCTTTCCAGCCTCAAAAATAGTTATACTATTTTTTAAACTGTGTCACGCCTGAAACATAATTCGGTCTTATGCCATCCTAACCTTCTGCACTGCGTATAGTTCTCAGCCAGTCGGATTAAAGAATTTTTTTACTATAAATTCACTGTTAAAAATTCCTCCCTCCTTCACCTTGCTTCTTTCATGTATGGTTTCCCTCTGCCCAAAAAGGATGTGTAATAATAATGGTGTGCAAAGGTGGTGCAAAATGTGGGTGCAAAGGACACCCATAATGATAATATGTAAACCTGGTTTTAATTAAGCGAATAAAACTGTGTGGAAATCAAAAGTTTTTCTTCTCCGCTATAGTGACAAATATATTATGTAAAACGAAAATCCAAAGCCATTTAATTTACAATAATCCCCTTGTCACTTCCTTTTAATCTGCGTATTTCCCCATCTTGTTCTAAAAATAGTAATTGCTTACAATAAAAAACTTTAAACAGATTCATTTCCAAAATAATCCAAATCATATGAGTCTTACATAAGCTCGTAACGTAAATGACTTTCATAAAGCTCAGTCCAGTTTGTAATCAACCAAGTAATTCTTCAAGAAAAAGCACTTAATGGGCCAGTTTATTTGTGTTGGCTTAAACCTGTGCATCAACCAAAGTAAAAAGGATGAATTAATTCGGCCATGACAGCAACTACCTCTCTGTGATTCAATGTCATGTCTTCACCATTTTAAATTATTACTTATATGTGTGTATTATACATAGAGAAAAAGAAAGAAAACTGAGCGATTAAGTATATACATGTATATATATCGCTCATTGTGCTTTCCACTGCAATAGGCAAGGTTTGATAATTTAAAATACAGAAAACAGATCCCTCGGCTACCAATTTCAGCATGAAATATGCAGCATGAATAATCATATTCATTTTAACTTCCAAATTCAACAAACATACAGTTATTATAGTTTATTAATATATATAAAAAATTTCCGTATTTTGTTTAAGGAAAGGAACTGATATTGTTACGAATTTTCTATTTATTTAGCTATTTTTAGTAGAATTTGTAATTAAAACTGTTTTACTTGTATATTCCCATGCAGTGCAGCACAAGACTTATTGGAAGAGAAAGTTACGCCGGAAAAATTAAAATATAGGAGCACACGCATTTAGCATTTTAATAAATAGATATCTCGTAATTGTACTCTTTTGCTATCCAGAAAAATCGAGAAAATACCAGAATGTTCTCGTGCATGATTAAAAAGCTTATAAAAGCTGAAGAAAAACACCTCAATTCAGTTGTTTTAAGCGAACTGTAGTTATTTACTTAGTGCTGTTATTGATTGTAGCGAATTCGCGGTGAGATCGGATTAGCTTTCTCTGCGTTTTGAATTTAATTCTATTTATATTTTAGTAGTTCAAAATATAACTAATGTGAGATATTGAGACATTGTACGAATGTCTCTGAGGAAATATTAGCATTTTGTTTTACTTCTTGAGATAAGAATAAATTTTTATTAACTTTTTATCGACTTCTGCATTCAATCCATTACGAATCCGTACATACACAACAATATTTTTTCGCTTACGCTTAGAAATATTTAAAAATATTAATATGATATGCAACAATCAGAACCTATGAAATAACGTATTTTCGAATTCCTTGGCATTTAGCAAACTTTATAAACATCTTATTCGATGCTTCTTTGCTTCATGTTAAATATCTTCGACTCCCTATATCAGACAAAGTAATGAGCAGCATTCAAGAATAGACGTGTTCGAATATCCTC
Organism: Stegodyphus mimosarum; assembly: GCA_000611955.2. Classification (NCBI taxonomy): domain Eukaryota; kingdom Metazoa; phylum Arthropoda; class Arachnida; order Araneae; family Eresidae; genus Stegodyphus; species Stegodyphus mimosarum. The sequence continues at coordinate 111,036 of KK112227.1, read as the reverse complement.
TTCCCGGATATTTTCAGTTAATTCTTCAGGAAATTTTTTTGCTTCTTATTACCTTAGACATTTAGACATAAAGCGGTATTAAGGATAAAGCGAATGAGGTTAATTCTGAAAAGTTAGGTTAATCCTTTGTGTGATAACGTACGTCAGATTCAGACAATCATCTGTCATTCATTTCTTTTCTTCGAATTAGAAGCTGAACTTGTTCTTTAACCCCTTAGAAGCATTCCTGAGACGACCGAATGACCAGTTATGTTGACTCCGCATAAACATTAACCAGCTATAAAGGAAAACCTTTGTTTAATCATGGTTTTACTTCACCTTTTTTTAAAATTCTTTAAATGATGATAGATGTATATGCAAGTTATTAAGCGTCTAAGAGTTGTACATGGAAATATTAAAATTTTTTCTTACTCTAAAATGAACAAATCGTGATACATGACTTTCACTTGTGTGGAAAGGTTTGCAGCTTTTAATGTAGTCAGGAAAATTAATGATTTAAGTATGGATCAATCATAAATGAACAATGATGAAATAACTTGAGCCGTCAATAAGATATAGAAGTTTTAAATAAAAACTCATACGTACGTCTTTGTATAAAGTTCTTTATCTATCAATGTTGGCAACTGGGAATATCAATAAAATGATTTAAATTAATTATTTCAGAGTTTACATAACAACTCATTTATTACTGCTTTTAAGTGGAAATGAACTTTAAAAATAATGTTTTATTCTTAAAAGCTGTTACAGTATTACTTACTATTTATTGCACATGCACATATGCAATAAATTTCTTCAGACAGCTTCAAATTTTTCTTCAGTTTCCTGGCGTGCAAACCCCCAAAAAAATAAAGTAATGAATTTCAAATTCATTTTAAATTATTCCGTAATTGCTTAATAACATTCTAGAGATTAAGTTTGCGGTTATGTATTATAAAAATGTTGAACACTGAAAGATGTACATGCGTTCGAAAGTGAATAAGGGGAAAAAACTGTGTAGAATCTTTTTCTGTCTTGTAATATAGGTAATGAAACCGAAACGTATTTTCTCTTTAATTAGAAAACAGTGGAGCAGAAATATATATAGTTTTCATTAATTAGATAGCAAGGAAACAAAAATATATTTTTTCTTTACAAACGAATGGACTTTAAATATATTTTCTCCCCAATCAGATAATTTTGGAGCAGAAATAAATTTTCCTTGCGGTTAGGTAGTTAGGGAACATAACTGTATTTTCCCTCTAGCTATAGTAATAGAACATATGTATGCATTTCCCTCTAACGAGACATTAATGGAATAGAAAAGTAAAAAATTAAATTATTAAGTAAAGTAAATAGGTTATAAATTAAACACTTTCAATAAATAGTATTCTATATTCTCCTTCAGTTAATAATTATTAATTAAATAATAGCAAATTACGTTGAATAAAAACTTTTCAAATTTAGTTCAGTTAAAACAGAGGTTATTCAAGAAAATGCTTGAAAGAAATTAAAATTTATTTCAGTAATTATTGAAGGCGATATAGGCTTAAAATAGACAGTTATACAAGGACAGTAATCGGAATTCTCAAACAAAAATTATAAATATAATTAATTTTAACAGCGAAACAAAGTTTTACCATTGCTACGATTTTTAATATTGTTTTCTACTACATCCCCCTCCAGTTTGCTTCTCTAATCTAATATATGTGGCATAGTTTAATAATACACCGGTAGTTTATAGAATAGCTAAGCATATTTTCAATAAACGTTTAAATTTGTTACTGTACCTGATACATTTTTCTTGGTAATCAGTACTAATGCTTACTCCTTCCTCAGTTAAGTTTGCTTCGATTAAATATTCAATTTAACTATCTAATGATTTTCATTTATTCATTTTTTCAATTGAAATGTCTAAATGTTCCTCTACGATATCACGTGTAACATTTTCATCCGTTAAGGCAACGCCTATTTTTGAAATTAGTTTAGTATCATTGCCTCTTTCAATCGTTCGTTTTCATTAACACTTTTCAAAATTTCTTCAGAAGCCATATTTTGCATACTTTAAAGAATATTACATTTGTTCAAGCAATCTAGAGGCGTTTTTAAGATTTTAAAAAACAATAGCGTTCACCTAGAGCGGGAGAGCAAGAAAGGAGTAAAAACAGGCCTATAAAAGGCAATATTCATATTATGCCGACCAACCAGGATAGTAGTTGACTGGCATACCGAAGAGCCCGGGCTCGAACCCCGGAAAAGGCATGGATACAGTGTCTGTGTGGCATGAGGGCACTCACAAATATACAGCCAGCCGAAAGTCCTCACGAGAGGTTGCGGGCAGGAGAAAAGGGGTGAACGACCTTCGGACTTCTCCTTCTGAGGTGTTCTCCATCAGAATTTTGGAAGGAATTGAAGTCGTACTGTCACCTGTACGGTGCTTAAGGCTATTGTCAACGACAATTGCGGTCTTGCACTCCTTGCCACGATGAATTCCGTGGGCTTGTTCTGATATTACTGTCAGACAAGTGAGATAAGTCATAACAACAACAATATATTCATATCAATGATCCAGTATATAAAACTACTCTCAAGCTATTGCAGAAAAATTCTAGTCAATAGTTGTGAGCAAAAGAAATTAATGTTGTAATTATTCTGGTGCAATCGAGCATTTTATGATGCTAATCTGGTCAGCGTTTAGTTTCATTTTTATTGGGGATGCCTGACTAGTTAACTTATAAGGTATTTCTCCCGTCTTAATGGCACGCCTTCGTGGTGTAGTGGTCAGCACACTCGACGCGTATTCGAGAGGTCCATGGTTCATGTCCCGACGAGGGCATTGTTTCCTCTCTCTTGCTTCAAAATAACCTAATGACTCTACAAACTGAGGTAAAAACTCTGGAAAGTTGTCTGCATATGGATGCTTTCGTGAAGGATTTTATAAGGAGAATTGGCTTTTATTTATAATGCACAACAGGAAAAACATTAAAAATAAATATAAACGGCTTTCTCCTTCAGAAATTGAAATCGGGTCGAAATATTGATAGTCAATTCTTTTAATTGCTCTGCTTGTAGTGGATCTTCCTTTAGAAGAAAGTTAAGAAACTCATATGAGAAAGCAAAACTGATGCTTAATAGAAGTAGAATAAAAATGAGATTTAATAGGTCTTTATTCTGTATTATTTTTCAACCATGCTATTGCTCTTTACATTTTTTTCCAATGTCCTCCTCCTGTTGGTTTTTATTTTTATCTTCTTTATCAGTGCCTCAAATTTATTGAAAGATATTTCTCTTTCAATAATTTCTAATAATATTAAAAAATTTCCAAAATGATATTACCTAAGAAATAATATTTCAGTTGACTTTTAAAATAGCAACCTATTAATTCAAACACTACCGTAGTTATCACATATAAGACAATTGAAGATTTTGAGAGCGTTTCATGAAGAATAAAAAAATTTATGTTTAAGATAGCTTCATGTATAGAAGTTTGATATATTGTACAGGAAGATATGCACCAGAAGTAAGTAACGGTTGAGTTCCAAGTTCTCTAGCAGCCGAGCGGTGAAATCCTCGAATACAGATAATTCGATATAGTAGAAACCTGCATATTGGTCTATCGTTTTATTATTTTACAGCATTATTATATATTAATGACATCTGATGATTACGTTAGGTCAGAAATATTTTATGTTTTTCATTTTAATAAATTAAAAATGTTTTATTCGTTTAATTTTAGTATCGTAAAAATAAAAATAAAAAAAATCTGAAACATTTCAGATTTTAAATTACGTCCAAAGCGGCGTTTTTTTAACGTTTTGTGTGTTATCTTTATTTATCAAATATCATGTTCTTCGCACTTAAACCATGAAATTCAGTTCAACAGCAATATAGCAAAAAAAAAATTAAAATGAGTATATCTTTAGAATTTCTGATACACAGTTCCGCGCGCTTTAGATAAAAAGGTTTTCTTCCCCACCCGTAAACTGTTGCCATTGCTTGCTTTTAAATTGTTTGAGTTTGTTCATACAAATTCTCCAAATTCGGGCTTCCAGATGCGCATATTTGGGTGGAAACGTACGTTATTCAAAATTGGATGGCTCTAGGTACCGTTGTTTAATAACATTTGGAGAAATATACATACATTTATGCAGATTACATACATTTATGCGTTATTTAATTTCTTTAAATATAATAAAATATAATACAGGGCTGCAAAATTTTGTGGGAACAGTTTGAAAAGTGATTCAGGCTTTTAATGTTTCCAACGCAAAGTTGCAAAACGAAAACAACAGTCCTTCAGGGACAAAAGCCCTTTGGACTAATAATTTATGTTTATTTTTAGGTTCTATGAAAAAAATAATTAATTATTTTTATTTCAGTTCAACTAAAGTGGAGTGCGTGTTTAATTTCTTATTTCGATTTTGTATTTAATTTCACTGTTTGATTTTATCGAAAAAGGAGTGCTTTGTATTTTGTTTTGTGTAAATACAAGTATCTTTTAAATATGTAGCATTTGTTGAAATAAAAATGCTATAAATTTTCTTACTTGCATTACGATAAATGAGTATTTCGTTCATAGAAAACAGACAATTTATACGGATTTTTTTTGACATGCGACAGGATTCAGATCGTTCGGTTATTTGAAAATCTATCCTATGTTAAACGGTTATTTTTTATTTAGGATTTATCTATCCTATTTAAAAATGTTTCTGTTCATATATCAATATTGTGAATGCAGATTTTTTTAATTATAGATGTAACAATTGTTTTAACTCCTTGAAGAGAAGCTATTATTTTTCGTTTTAACGACTATTATTTTTCGAATTAACGAATATGTAAAATCTAAAGATATGATCATGCCTCAAGGAATTTAAGACAGTCAGTTATCACCCACTCGTCTTAGGAAGTAGTATTTGTCCTTAAAAGAAACATAAAATGTATAAATTATCTTCTACGTGCCCTCGTACACAGCCGATTCTCAAAACCTCTAGAGATTTGTTGTTCCTTCTTTCAACCTGAAGATTTCCAACATCGAATAAGAATGAAATAAGAAACCAAATAAAGATCTTCCTAAAGAATAACTTGTTTCGGCCCACCAGCGGCCGAGCGGTAAAAATGCTGAACACTGGTAGTTCGGTCCGAGGTTCGAATCCCGCGAACGGGCTGCTGCATAGGCGTTTTCGTGGTTTTCCCCATGTGTAGCGTGTATACGAGCCAGTTTCCCTTAGAAAATCTTAAGAAATCCTCCACGAAGACATCCCTCCCTTTAGGCAGATAGCCCTCGTGTGCTTTGCCATAATTGAATAACCTAACCTAACCTAACCTAACTTTAAGGAATAACCCTTTTTAACAAATTAAAAACTATTTGGGAAAAAAATTAAATTCATTGGTGATTCATCGAGGAAACATTAAAATATTCAGTGGTAAAATATTAACTGTTTCTTAAAAGATTATTAATTTAAACAAAGGCTGCTTAAAATTATGAATAACTGCTTCCAGTGATTTTTTTATGAATGTAAGCATGTTTGTAGTTAAGATATTAAATGAAAGATACATAAGCAAATTGTGTATGAAATAAATAAAATATTTTATATAAATAAAAAAATAAATGACTGACCACTTTATCCGCATAGATAATTGCAGTAAAGTGAATCTTTACTTTTTCTAGTTCCTGTTTGTGGAGCGTATGATAATTTATCTGCTTTACATTGAGTATGTCTTAATAAGACACTAATATCACATAATATTCTAAGCAGAGTGAAACAAAAGCAAATATAAATGTGAAATTTTTGTAGGTCTAATTTCTTTTTCTTGTGCAAGTTAGTACGAAATATTTTTGTTGGAGGGTCACCTGCATTCTATATTTATTTACTGTAACGCCTGGTGATTCAGGGTCTCATCTGATATTGCATTTAGGAAATACTGTACTAAAATAAAAAATAAATGATAAATAATTTCCATTTCATTATTACAGGCTATAGTTCTTTAATTTAAGGAGTTCGTTAATAAAGTCTCAAGTAGTTGTATATTCTTTGAATTCACAAGCTGCATTTTTGGATAAATGCAATTTTGACAAAAACAATTTATAAAATTTTTTAAGTCTTCGTAGGAATAACTAAGAAATATATGCTTGATAATTAAAAAATGGGCTTAAAAAATCAGATTTCAAGTACTTTATATTACAAATTGATATTTTGTGATTTGAAAATGATTTCATGAGTTCAGGAGAATTTCAGAATCTTTACTTTTATCTTTACTTTCAGAATCTTAGGTTAGTGAAAGCTGTGACTATCGAATGTAATTCGAAACTGCTAATGAGAATAACTAAGTGTTTAGACTTGCATGGTTTAGAATTTCATGGTAGATATAGAATTTGTGTAGATTTCTCACAGGTAGATACAAATGCTAAAGAAATTAGATCAACAAACGAAAATTTTTAGTTTCTTGTTGTAATGAAAATAATGTTGGCAAGCAAACGGACGGATGAATCATTCTTATTGTCCACGAGTCGAGCATTAAAATCTATTAATTACTTCAGTATGAGAAATAAACAATTTTCAATTTATTTATAGAGAAAGTGGCATTTAGGGAAAAATTCCAAGTAACACAAAATTCTGTGGCAGCAGCCCAACCTGCCACATTACCGACTACTAACTAGCTAAAGTGCATCTTGAGAGCTTTTAGCCAGTTTATATTTTTGTCTTACCCAGCCATGTCTCGTTTTCGTACACTCAGCTCATGGCAGTTCGAAATGGCTTATGCTCTTGCCATAGAAAATAAATATTTCGAACTATTTTAAGCGAATAGCATGTACTTGCTATGAAGCTGCATTTACCTCTGGAAACTCCAGCTAAGCTCAAGTGAAGCAAGGCTTTTCTTTCAGTTCGCTATTCAACAAATCAAAATGCTTGAAATGCCTGTAAAATTTATTGCCAAATAGCTGACGTTAAAGTATCATATAGTGTCTAGTGGTCATACAATAAACTGAATATTGTTACAAAATTTAAAAAAATCCTTTATTGTTGCATGTTTAGGAAGTAATGGCTTTCTATTAACATACGAAACTTTTTACCTATACATTCACCATGCATCTACAGTTTACGTTATTTTTTTGTGACGTTTTCAGGTAACCCTTCTCCCTCTGATAGTTTCCCTTTCTTACTACTTTCTCACGATCTTAACCATAACCTTAAACCCCCTTGAACGAAGACTTCGTTTAGTTTCCCTCCTCTTCGCCTCCGCCTGTCTTCTACCGAATTCTATAACGTTAACTGGCAAGGCCATAAAAAATTGGTGGAATGGAGGAAGTAAATCCCTGCAGAAACCCCTTCCTTTTGTTCCATCGCTGAACTTGAACTTCTTACCTTGCCCTTGATATGTTTTCTCTGTCAGGGATGCCAAGAGGGGTAAAAAAGGATTCTTGCATAATAGTGGCGCTTTCGTGTGGGTGCTTTTGGGTTGCCTTTTTCCCCCTTTGCAAAGGCAAGGTGAAGAAAATGGGTTCATAATATCTTACAGGTAGTTTAACTGTTCATCCTCTGAAATCAGCTGCCACTCGAATTCTTCCATTTTTGTGCTTTATATTCCATTACCATCTAAGTAGACAAAATTAAGCTTACGAGGAAAAATGCTTGTAGCCCTTTTTTAAACGTCTAAAGCAAACTACATTTGGCTTTCTTTTCGCTGATATTGTATCCTTGTAGATAGAAGGTATTGCTACCTTGAGGTAAATATTTATTGTAAGCCTTGGGACCATTGTAAGACCATCCATTGCAATAAATACACAATTGTATCTTGAATAATGAAGTCTTTTCCTTATTAATTGTTTGAATTAGTTTCCTCGCGGCATTAAATTACTATGAAATAATATATCACAAATTTTCCCTTAGAATTTGGGTTTCCCATTTTGAACACTTCAATTGATATATTTATTTTAATGCTCTGCATTTTTTTTAATTTCTGGGAGACTAATTCTTAAAACTAATATGCCTGTAGTAAATAATTAGCTTAAAAGTATTGCAGATATGAAACGGAAATTTGCATAACAAGTTCAGTTTCTTTTTATTTGCTCTTATTTTTTATGTTTTAAAATTATTTTTTTAAACCTTTTTTAAACTTTAACGATAAACTCTTCGAGATGTTAGATTACAATCTGAAGTTTTAAAACTTCATTTTTAAAGGCAGGTAGGTTTGCTTGGTAGAAACAGTGTCCATGTAGTGATTATGTCCCATTTAAGGCTTTCTCAAATGAAGGTTTTTTAAAAATCGTCCCATTTCAGGCTTTCTCGGTAGAAACTCTGTAGGTTTTCTTCATTGACTCTTATCTCGATGAAGTAGGCAAGAATAATTCGCGTTTTAGCCTTTCTACTCAAGATCAATGCTAAATTCGAAAATGTGATTGGATGTCATGTAAATCTGAGATAGGAATGAAATACCTTACAATTACTCTCCGTGCCTTAAAGTTAAATGCTGAGGCAAAAGACATTAATACCGTGTAACGATAATAGCAAATACAGTAGACATAATTCTTTTTTGTTTTATTACAGTTCGGTGTTGTCTTGAGAAATGGCCACTTCGATTGCTAAAGAAAAAATTGCCAAAATTATTCTGATAACTCTGCAGCTTAAAAGAAATTGGAAACTGGAACTTTTAGGAATTGTGCTAGCAATAAATCTAATTTTAAAAAAAGATGGCATCAAAGACTCATGGAATTCATAAGTAATGCCGGTATTGCAGATTTTAATGAAATAGGTTAAGTATTTTAGTGACCTAATTTCTAGAAGTCTTTTATTTTTTTCGGTTGTCTCTGTTCCTTGGATTTTAGGAGTTATTAAAGTATATGAAATTTATTTTTAGAATTTCTTCTTCATACGACTTTAAACTATGTGCTATTATTTTTAGGGGGAATAATTATTTTTTAAATAAAACAAAGAATTGTTCCATGATGTGAAAGAAAGACCAAAACGCAGTTTTTAATATTTGCATCTTGAAAATCTGCAGAAGAAAAGAAAAACCGTGAAGTAGCATTAATTTTGCTGACACCTCCAAGCAGCTTGAAATCAGAAAAACTAAAATGGAGCATCATGCATGTAGCTCAAGTATACTTTTCTGTTAATGTATTCATTTATTCTGCATAGTAATTTTGGTACTTTCAATGCGCATTATAAGTCATTTAAATAGCTTGTCGAGACCACTATAATGTTATTTAGATTTTTCTTTTTGAGCCAGAAAGCATGAGAAATCAATGATGTCCTCTCCAGGATTCATATCACAGACTTTTCTATAATAACAGATGTGCTACCACTTACACCCCAAAACAATGCAGTAGGAAAAAGCACAAGTTTCTTATGAAATCATGCTAAATTTAAAAATCAAGAATTTTACAAAACTATTCTGAAATGTTTAAAAGAAATTTTTGCTGACTGCCTAAAATACTTATAAAAAAGGAAAATATATATAATGATTTCAATTAGCTCAGCTTATGCAATTTTATAGAACTGTTTAGTGTTTTTAATTAGAAGTGTCATGAATTAAATGTATTTTTATTTAAATAAATTATGTTAATTTTATTAAGATTTGCTTTTATTGCTTTTTAACCGCTTAGTTTGTTAATATACAACAGACAGATCAACTTTGGAAATTAAATATTTATACTTCGCTGAATGGCAATACACTCTTGCTACGGAGTTAAAAATATTTTGTTTCGAGCAATGACAATACATATAATTTTTAAATGGCTGAGTTTGATAATAAAAAGTTATTTCCTTTCACTTAAAATATTAAATAAGTAAAAAACAAATTCGAAATTAAAAATTTGAATTTCTAGGTGTACATGTTCAGCTGAAAGTCTGTGCGAAATTTGGCGGCTGTAGGTTCCAATTCGTTCAAACACATTCAAACATAAGTATTGTAATCAGAGACTACAAAAAATATCTACTTAAGCTGTCTTAAATATTTTAATTGGGCATTTTAAGCTCGGCTAGTGAAAACGGCTAAAGCCGAAATATACTCTGACAGAGCTAGCGATAGGACGTAAACTGCAGATAAGACTGCCAAGAGCTCTAACACTAAAAGATTCAAAATCTTCGTCTTAAATGCTCAAACAAATAATTTGCATTCTGGCGAAAGCTACGGAAAAGAGAATTTACAATTAAGGTTGGTTAGTTAACATAAAATTCCATATACATTCAATGTTAAAAAGGTTGCCAACTTACTGCTCTGCAGGAGCTTTTAAGTTTAAGATACCGATAAGTTATAAATCTGTAACGGTTTGCCATTATATCTTATTTGTACACTAAATGTATCGATTTCCTCACGGTACTATAGCTATATTGGTTCATTACTTCTGCTGGAATGTTATTGTTTACTTACGATTAAAAAGATCGTGAAACATACAATATAATTGATTATAAAATACAAAGCAAACAACTTTGTAATATACTCTAAACTCTCTTGGGGCGGACACCTCCATAACGCAACTACGTGTGAAAATGATCATTATTTCTGAGAACGTAAGTAAGTGCTGGTGTTGAACATCATTTCAGTAAGATGATCACCTTAGTTAAGGACGAAAATCAATTAGAATCTTGCGTGACTATCTTGGCTATCCTCTGCACCTGATTTTAACTTGAAAGTTGCCTTTAAGCAGAAATCTGAGAAAAGAAAAAGAAAAAAAGGAAGAAAGATACAGGTAAAAAAGAAAGGAAAAAAGAGAAAGAAAAGTATGAAAAAACTAGAACTATGTTACTTATTTAGGATCTCCTGTCGCGGTGGACTTCAGGTGAATATCTGCTTTGCCCATGCCATTGAATACACTGCACGATAAAGGTAGTTCTCATTTTTAATTATTTATTTCAAAAGCGCAGTTTTACTATCGACCAAGTTAGCAAGAACATTTTTCATTATCACTTTTTACAAATTACAGTAAAGTGATATGATTAAATGGTGAGGAGTGTACCTGGTGCAAATAGAAGTTCATAGAGTTTTTAGTAAATCCAACTATGAACTTTTTCTTTTTTGCAGACGTGCGACATCTTTCATTTGCGAATGGTCGCTACGACGATTACGCCTGAATACGCGAAAGTTCAGGACCTGTTTGAACTGTGACTTTGCAATCATTTATTCGTCTTGAGAGTAACGTCAAACTTTAACCTATCCAAAAAACCCGTAAAAGTGCCTGATAATACTTTTAGAAAAATTTAAACTGAAAATAATAATATTTATTTTTTAAGAGTATAGATGAATGAGGATGTGCCACCTCTCAGTTTGAAATGATTTAACGTTAGTTTGCGTGAGTTATAGCTGAAAAGCGTCACATAAAAAAAGAAAGGAAATATAAAGAATTGGGATGCGGAAGTGGAAGATGAATTTTTGGAAGCTTAAAAAATCCTATTTAATGAATGGTGTTATTAATAACATCTATTTAATGTTTTAATTAAACGTACATTATATTAATAAGACATCATTTCCTACCTATTATAAGAAGTAAATTGATGA
>KK112227.1:70565-99511 GCA_000611955.2 Stegodyphus mimosarum | reverse complement strand
ATATAATATATATATTATATATAATTTCATTCCGCGAATTTTATTCATTTTCATTCTGCGAAGGTATAGGATTCCTATTGAAAATGCATATTAATACTAGCATAGCTTAAAAACAATGCATTATAAGCATTTAGGAATCGAAAGAGAAGAAAAACACGCCAAAGTAAAACAAAATTACGCAAAACAACAACTTTCTGTTTGATTTAAAATAAACGCCAGCACAAGATTGTTGCTTTGCTTAATTTTAAATAGAAAGATTAATTTAACGATGTTTGCGTTTAAAATATCTTAAGCGTTGCTCAACAATTTCACTGTTACAGACCCTTGAAATAATATCCAAAAAACATTAGACACTTACGTAAAAATTATGTCATTGCTAGTGTATCTTTTCTCTTCACTTATTCTTCATAAAAGAAATGCAATGTAGTTTTTTCTGATAGTTGGGTTAAGCAAAAAATAACTTACGTTTATCTAAAAGTAAGGAAAAAGTACAATAAACAAAGTAAACTGAAAGGTAAACAAATCTTGAAATTTGAAAATTTCAGATTGCATTCGAACACCTCCGTGAAGAGGTTTACTCTTAGAAGGTGTAAATAGTTAAAAAAAGTATTTCTTTTATCTTTTTAAATAAACTTTTTACTGTTGTCATGTTATATAATGAAATTTTTCTTGTTGAGTAAAATTAAAATTCAGCTCACAGATAATTTAAGTTTTAAAAGCTCATCCGTTCGTTTAAGGAAATAAAGAGAGGCTTGCAATCAGCATTATTAGTACAAAATTTCATCATATATCGATGACTGATGCAGCTGAAATAAATATCAAAAGTAAAGTCAAAAAATATTTTGTGATCTACGTACTTTAAAATGATGGAAATCTTTTATTTGTGACAATTATCGTAACATATAATTACGTTCAAAATTAAAGGATAATGACAGAAATAAAACGTAACTGATATTTAATAAAAAATTATTAACATAGATTCGAACAAAAGCGTTAGTTAATGTAAATTACAATGTCTGACAGTTGATTATTCCCAATATATTGAAATTAAAACCAAATTTATAGAAAGTGAAAAATGATGGAAAAATTACATCACCTTTTGTGAAAAAAAAGTGTTTAATATGGTATGTGGTTACCTGGAAGAGATAGGCATTCTTCACATCTTGGTTTCATGGACTTTACCAAAGTGTTGGTCAAGTCTTGGGGAAAGTGCGCTTTTCAACTCTGGGAGGGTCCGAGGAGGAATTTGGTGCGCTGAAACTCGGCGCCTTAAGGCATCTCGCACATGCTCAATCGGCTTCAATTCGGGTGAGTATAGTAGTCAATCCATTCGATTGATATCTTCTGTTTGAAAGTATTCTGATATATGCTGCATGAGACCGAACATTTTCATCTATTAGCAAAAACTCTTGGCTAGCAGTCCCTCTAAACAGTCTAACTTGCGGTTTCATCCCCTCGTCTACATCTCCGAGGGGTTACAGATCCTCCTTGAAAGATATGCAGCTCGGTGCGGCCATTTGTCATAATTCATCCCCCAAACCATTAAACAGCGGTCTCGAAAACGGAATATTTCCTGGGCAAGGAAAGACAATTGCGTGTTACTTCCTCTTTCCAAATCAAAACAAGTCTAGAATCAGTGTTCAGACTATAATTTGGACTCGTCAGTAAACAATACTCGGTCCCAGTTTTCTTGAGTCTACTGAACATGATGACGGAACCATTTTGAACGGACCCTTCTGGAAGCTGGAGTCTATAAGATACAAACCATTGGTTTTCTGGAATGTAGCCCAAACTCGGCTCAGGTAAAGATGAAGGTTCGCTGTAATGGGTGCCCGAGTGTAACCGCTAACCCTGAGTAACAAGGTGTCCATTTATGAACATGTAAGCGTTTCTAATAGCTCGTATTGTCGAAAGAACACATAAGCAGAGTTTAGCAATATGAACAACACGGATAGCATGTAGAGTCATTAGGTTATTTCGAAGCAGAAGACATGAAAAATGAGCAATGCCCTCGCCGGGACTCGAACCACGTAACTCTCGAATACGCGTCGAGCGTGCTGACCACTACACCAAGGCATGCGAAGAAAGCGGGAGAAATACCTTATAAGCGTAGTAGAAAAACGTCGAAAGCACATAAAATGTCCGATCGAGACTTGACACCTGAACTGATAGCCATTGAAGTTGAAGTGTAGGACGCAATTTAATAGCAATTATAGGTAAGGATAATGAAAAAAATGCCAGTAATTGCAAAGGCAGTCTCTGGGGGAGTGCGTGTGAAGTGACATGATTCCAGAAAATACGAGATACATGACAAACATAGATACAAAGCAAAAAAGACAATAAGGATATGAACAGCAATATTTACATAATAAACATCAATAAGAGATCACATATTTACAGACTGAAGTGACGAAGAACTGCAAGCGGCCTTCTCCGATTGTCATGGCTTTAGTAATCGTAGTTTAAAACAGGTATGGTGTTGTTTTGTACATCAGGAATTTTAAGGACATTTTTTCGGCGAGCACAGCCATGTGAACATGTATTTCAGGAATTTTAAGCTCACGGTCAATTGCTGAGGTCCTAATGAACTAACGGTAATTCACCGTCTGTCTGAGCACAATATTTTGAACAACTTGCAAGTTTTGCGCCCTTTTTTTAAAGCATATCCCCAAACAGCACAGGCGTAGTTGAGTATGGGACGCAAAAGGGTCTTATAAATGAGTATTTTGCTGTCAATAAACAGAACACTGTTCCAAGAAATTAAAAGGGCTAGTGTACATTTACACACTCGGAACTTGACTATAAACTGTGTAATATGTCGCGACTGTGTGAGCCAGTGATCTAAAATAACACCAAGGTAACGAGCCTGCTTCGTCCACGGGATAAGAATATCATTCATATAGACATGTAAATTAGGACAAATATATCTCTTCTTTCTGAACAGGACAGCATCAGATTTGTATATATTAATTTTGATTTTCCAGGCTGATAGCCAGGACTCTAATGCAAGTATGTGGCTATATAGTGATTGGATCACTGAGCCCTGAGACGCATTTTGTGATAGAATTGCCGTGTAATCAGCGTAAAAAGAGACCCCAGTCGTGTTATTCATGTTGACGACCTGACCTGACGGTTCAGTTGATTTGGCAGTATTTTGTCAGGCGGGTCTCTGGAGCATTGCCACTGCTTCCTTACAGCATTGAGTCTTTGAATTAATATTTTCAATACACTACTGGTGGCTTTCTTTATTTCTTTAACTGAAGTACTCTTAGAATCCGGAGCAGTTTTCAAATCTTCAGTGAAGCTTGTGACAAGAGTATCTAACTCATCATTCGTGTGTGCTGTGGGAATGTGGAGTGAAGCGTTGTTTAAGCCTTTGGTATATCCAGACCAGTTTGTAAAGAGGCCTTAGTGTGTGGTGAGCTACTGACAGAAGCCTCTAGATCTAGTATAACAGGATTATGATCCGAAGATAACTTGTTCAGAGTTTCAATAAATTTGGAGGTACAGCCTTCGATCAGGAAAAAATCCAGCACATTGGGATGTCTGTTGTTCAACCTCGTTAAACCTTCATGCAGCAGTAGAACGGCTAATTCGAGTTCCTGTGGCAGCCTGGAGCTCTAAACCGAAATGTATTGTCGCTTTGCGGTTTCTTTGAACCGATAATGACAGAAAACCGTCTTCAGATGCAGTTGTTGCTCTTGGTCGCTTTTGACAGGCTGTCAATCAACTGATCCATTCCTTAGAAAGTGGCTCCAAACCCTTGATATGACACTTTGAGGGATATTCAAATCTTAAGCAACCTGCATTTGTGTTTGACTTCTCTCGTTTCTAGACTCAACTGTCAGCTAGCTATCAGCTGTTTCAAACAATTATTACTCTCAGATGAGATTTTCTGTCACTCACATGTTACTGTGAAATCGCATATTCTGCAGACTCCAAAGAGAACTTCATACAAAGTGGTCATCTTAGAGAATATGGTTGTTAATATTGTTCTAAATAGATGTTTATTTATATTCTCAGAAATACTGTCCACTTTTAGAAGTAACAAGAGACATTTCGCTACATTTACTATTCAAATGTACAATTGTGGTGATGTAATTATTCCAAAAAGCGGAGCTCAGTTATTATTGTTACAGGTTCAGAATGCATAATTATCCTTCTGCTGGGGAAAATCTTGTTAATTATCTGTTTTATACTCCGGAAGCTGATTAATTTTTAGATATTCCTAATCTTTACGAGTGCAATGTTTCATTGAATAATTTATTATCAGATTATTATTTTACATCAAAATATTTTCTTTCGGAAGTTAGTATTTTTTCCACAAGTTCGCATTCTGCGGTATTTTCCTAAGGTGCTTTGTTAAAAACTCTTCCTTTGATTTTATTTTACTGTGCTTTATCCAAGTACAAAATGCAATGGGAACAAAATTACAGAAATATTTCCATAAATCAGTCTGTTTGTTAATCTTGAGTTTCATAAAATACATATCTAGAGAGAGTGATTATCTGATTATTGAACAGACTTCAAATCCTGAATAAACATTTGCATGACCATATGGACGGACACCAACGAAATTCATTCCACTGTATTTACAAAAATCGGGAAAGTGAACTGAATGTGAGACGTTATTCGACAGAAAGACATTGCATTGAAACGTAAACGCAAGACGCCAGATCACTTTATTATAACCTAAAATTATGATATCTTTTAGCCTGTCATAGTTTAATGTAAGATAATGTAAGTATAATGTAATGGCTTAATGTAAGATAAATAATTGAAACTTATCTTAGCATGTTCTATTGGAAAAATGCATGGATTACTTATTTTACTAGAAATTAATCTTACCAACACTTGTTTATTTTAGGAGTGATATTGCCTTTTTCATATCATTATGCTATATCCTCATCTTCCTTTTATAATTAAGAAAAAGATACATTAATAATTAACCGAAAACGGACGCAATTGCATCGAACTGATTAAAAATTACCAAGTCAAAGTGTCAAATGAAGTCTAACTGATTGAAACTTACTGTGGTTTAAAATATCGTTTTTCAGTAACATGAATAAAACACCTGTTCTTGAATTCCACGTATTTTCTTCAAATACTAAGCGTACGCAATGGCAGTAGATCAGCAAAAGCATTGACCACTGGTAGTTCCACTTGAGTTCAAAAGCCGGCAATTGAGCTGGCTGCATGAGAGTTTTCGTGATTTTTCCCTATGTGTAATCTGAATAAAAGCAAATTTCTCTTAAAAGAAAAGGCAACCTTCCCTTTGGAGCATTGCTGTTGAGTGCTTTGCCAATTAATCTCATCCAATCTAATATTAAAAGTAACATTTCTTTATTTACCACTAATATCTCAGTCCGTAATCTTTTAAGCTGAAAAGATGATTTCAGTATGGATCACTTACCTTAAGAAAAAGTAATACTTTCTTCAAATCTTTTAAGGATCATTGCATATTACTACAATTCTGTTTGTGGGCTAAAAATAATGATGGTGGTATTATAAATTCATTTCGTCATTGTAATTTTGAATTTTCTGAACATTTTTAGAAGTTAATCCTCCATTAGGGTAAAATGTAATTAGGATGCAGAATTTCGGCTATTTACTTTGTAAAGTGTCACCTTCTTTGGGAGTATCAACTAACTTGAGACTCAAGCGGAAAGCTAAGCGACTTATCACTATGTTCATTACCAAAACGCAGAAACGTAAGCTTGTAAAAGATCCTTTTACTAAACTCAGTAATTTAACAAAAAAGCACTTCTTATGCTTACAAAACCAGCCAGCATTTATGGCGTAACTCAAAAGTAATGCATTCAAACTAAATAAATTGTAAGTAAATCGTAAGTTAGCCAAAGGCTACACACAATAAATAACTCGCAACTTGGCTTAACTCTAATACCGGCGTGAAAAGCACTAATGGTAAAAATAACGCAATGCCGCAGAACGACTGCTATTGAGTAGATTCAAATACTAACGGGGTCTTCGGCAGACCGAGCACGCTCTGATTCAAAGGTCGAAAACCTCCGTTTAAATACTCTTTCTCCTTCATTTGAATGCGAGCGAACTAAAATTTGAATTCCGGCAGGAAAACGGAAAACGATAATGACAGTAAAGGTTTTGAACATAAAATAACTGGTTAGTTAAAAATAAATAAATACTTTTAAAGATGAGATTGTAAACCAACTTGAATATTTTTGTTTGTCTATTATTAGCCAAATTTCTATTTGGTTAAAAATGATTAATAAAAATTGACTATTTGATTAAAAATTAAATGACTAAATTAAATAATTAAAATTATTAAATGATTTTATTTGATTAAAATGAAAAATGATTAATAGATTCGACAGAATTCTTTACTCAAATTCGGACGATAGTTAATAGAACAATATTTTGCTTTCATTAATAAATAAATATAATATATTATATTCAATATCTAATATTTCATAAATATTTGCTTTCATCTCAATAAATCTAAATCATGCAGTTATTTAATACTTTGCTATATATATATAATTAGAGAAAAAAAGTATTTTCGTTTTTATTCTTAAAATCATATGCAAAGGAGTTGACAAGAAAAAATACTCTTTTGCTTAAGATAACGAGAATTGATTATCAATATTCGACTTGAAAAGAATGGCAACATTATCAAATCCTATGTTACTCAAACAGCAATAGTCTGCAGGAAAATATTCCTTATGAAAATGATGGATATTCTGTATAATTTTGCTTCGAAATCGATTTAAAATACTGCATTACTTATTACTTTTAAGAAATAAAATACTTTTTTTGGAAAAATGTTATCGATAAATGGAGAAAATACTACTATTGAAATAAACATTTTAAATCATAGCGTAGCTAATAATATATATAGTATTATAATTAACTATGCAACTGCAGTAAAAGCCCGATTATTTGGCATTCAGCTAAAAGAAAATCTCAAATAACCGAAATATTTAAAAATTTTTAGAAATCCTTTGCTTTTCTTTTTTTTTCAACGAAGTTAATGAGAGACTTTCAAAGTCGTCATAAAGCGTGTAGACTAGGAACAAATAAAACATGTTGCCAAATAGCATGATTTAGCCATGGATTAGCGTGATGGATTCACAATACTATCATATGATCTTCGCCTTGATTTTATGTAAGCCTGATTTATATTCGATAAGCCGGCTTAGTTCTTGTGAAAAAGGATGCAAGTTAACTTCTATTTAATTGTTTTTCCCTTGAATTTAGGAAAACATAATTAAAATTTCGGGATTGTCCAAAATGGAAATGTTTGCAGTAGAATGTTTATGGACTTGGGCATCCTGACATCATGAAAAATCCTCGCGCGTTAATAAGCACAAAATGCTACTAGTATAAATATAGATGATGTATTGAGGAAAATTATATTTTTGAAGTTTTCATATGCTATAAACGTAATTTGTATTTCTTGATTACCTAACTACACAAAAAGCAATCAGTTCTTTCAAATTTCTGTCGGAAAGATTGCAGCAAGTTTGGCGGTAATTTGGCCAACTGTCATGGTCGATGGAATTTCATAATCTGGTAAGTTGTTTCACTTTCATTTGTTTAAGGTGAACGAAAATACGTCGGCTATTATGTCTGAAATGAATTTTTCTTTAATATTACATAATGTTAAATGTAGACTTTTGATATTCAGGATGATAACAAATAAGAAGATTGTTTTTATTATTTTAGACAGGAAAGTTTTAATTCCAATTATTTAATTTTTCTACCATGAATTTTATTTTTATACGCTCAATTATCGGGAATTTTTTGTATTTGGTACACGGCATTTCTCAAGCTTTCCGAATACTCGAGCTCTTACTGAACTTCAAAAAGCAGTAACCCTATGAAATTTGGACACATATTTTTAATAACTAACTTTAAGTATTAATATGTTGGACAAGAACTGAGTTTTATGACTCTCAAGGGACTTTAACTGTCATATAGCTTATAGCTCTGAAAACTGAACTCTTTTTATAGGCTTTTTCCAAATAAGTTTAATACCGTTTTGTTTCTTACTTAAGTTGAAAATATGAAATTATCTATTATTCCTTCTACGTATGCTGTAAATATGAAAAAGATTTAAGACATCTTCGAGTATTAGTTCAAAATATAGATTAAAAAGACCACGAGCGAAATCTCTATGCTGATTGGAAAGACACTACATTTGCTGCAACTAAGAATGTAAAGTTTACATTAATGAAAATATTATTAGTTCATGTTGTCCTGTACTTCTCTAGCTTCCGTTAGCCTTATCACAAATAAAGCTTAGATGGATTTTAGGCAGTAAGCTAAAGAGTAAATTAGCGCGTTACTAGCAGCGCTGTTTTTCATTTGTTATGTTCTTATTGTAACCGCATCGGAAATTTTTCGCATAACTTTCGAGTTTCGAACGACGAAATTAATAAAAAAGAAGGAGGAAACACGCAAGGAAATATGGTTTGCTTTTACACGAAACTGTTATATATAGACAGAAAAAAGGCATAAAGCCTTAGAAAAAGGTTTATGTACCCAATTTTATGTAAAACTGCGCCTTTTTACAGTTTTGTCAAAGCTAGGACAAAAGACATAGAGATTCTGAGAGAAATTCCATAGCATATGCGAGTTGTTTCGGGATTTTAAAGTGATCCTGTTTGTGTTTATTAGCAGCTAAAGTATTACAGGAAGAGAAAATGTTTAAAAATGCAAAATAGTGTTAAGTAAGCTATAAGTTAATTTTACAGTAAATATTTTAATCAAATGTTATCGACAGTTACTAAAAATAATAAATCAAGTCATTTTACAAAGAATTATTGTATTCTTCCTAGCGTACTCTTGTCGTGCAACTCATAGTCGTGATAGCTGTATGTATGTCGTGCAACTCATACAGCTATCAAGCTAAGTTGGATGATTCATGGTTCGCCTTCCGACGAAGGTCTATTAAATTATACGCATTTTTTGCTTCACTTCATTTAAACTTATTTCCTCGAATTATTCTAAATTAGTTAACCAATCTCTCAAGGCAAGTTGAAAATGGCATCAAAAACTGATAATTTAGAAATTAAATATTCCGGTCAATTTTTGTCGTACGGGAGTCAAACTTCTTATAAATTAATTTTTTCATAACGAGTACAAAACTTTCTCAATATTATAAGAATCGAGAGACCGCAATAAACTTTAGATTTCATTATTTATCCAAAATTGTTTTCATTTTATTTGAAATTGCCAAACATAAATATTCTTGGCATTTAAAACATTTTTGTAATTGGAAGTATATGTCTTCGATTACAGTTTGCGAAAATAAAGGCTGGTTAAGGGGATGGGTATACATAGATGTACCTTTGATACCTCCGATTACAATAAAAAAAGAAATGCACAATTAGATATTATAGTAGTTCCATATATAAAATTTCAACGTTCTACGACTACTCGTTTTTGAGTTATTGAAGATATATAGCGATGCCCCAAAGAATCCATTTTAAATCTATTTTACAATCCATCTTGGAATGAAGAGTCATTTATTCTGTCTATGTACGTACAGATATCACGCAAAAAATAGTTAAACTGGATTCGAGAACTGTCAGAATGGATATTTGCTTTGAAATATGGAACTCGAAAATTTTCGAGATCGCAATACTTCCTTTATTTCGTTCAAGGGAATGGAAAGAAAAGAAAACCTTAATGTATTTTGCATGCTAATGAAACAAACGTTACACAAGTACAATTTTTCTTTCAAGTCAAGAAGGAATTTATCCTTTTCAATGTAAAAGTGATTTTTAAACAATACATTTATTTTAGTATGTCTCAAGTTCTGATAACGATATAAAACTTCAGTTAATTAACTTTATATTTCACAAAGTACTAAAATTCTACTGAGCATTAAAATTTTAACGGTAACAAATAATAAAAAATTGTACTAGTAGAAAAGAAAACTAAACTGAAAATTATAAGAGAAGGACGCAACAATATTTAATATGTTAATAAAGATATTTAATTACATTTCCCTTTATCTTACACATTGCACTACTTTGAAGTTACATGAAATTTAACCTAAGACCAGTTTTGATTTTGCAGAAAAACTCTATGCGTTGCGTCTCGAAAGAAAGAATTTCATATGAACCATTTCTTCAAAAAGAAATTAATTCTGCAGGGCAGTAGACCTAAGCCTTTTATAACAATTTGGCAATGAACTGTTGGCCGTTTTGGCTGAAAAGTCAAATTTTTTTCAGAGCTCTTTTTTTATTCTTTAAACGATAACTCAGTCCTTTTAAAATTTGAATGTGTTGTCAAATAAGAATTACTGAGTAAAACTTCAGTATGCAAATTAGTGGCGCCGCAGATACGTCATCTGCGAGAAACATAAAATTATGTGTTTCAGAGCTAGGCTGCAAAATTCGCCCTGATACTGAGATAAGAAATAAGAAATCTAGGATAGTCACTCTGTAACAATGCCCTCCAGGCATCATTTGCCCGAAGAACTGCTTTGGAGAGCTATTCGGAGACTAAGGCAGAACAAAGTTATACAGAAATGGCCAGATGGCTAAACGTGAGTCCTTCTGTGGTTCATAGACTTTGGCAACGATTTCTAACCACAGATTCGGCATCCAGTAGTTTCGGCCAAGGACGGCCACACTCTACGACGAGCTCCAGGTTTAGCCACTGATGCGGTAGCAGGGATTATTTGATTTGAAAAGAACCTGGAACCCGTTATAATCCATCAACATCCGTGAACAAGGAGGACGCTGTGTCTGTGTTTGGAGTGGTATCTCTTTGGGCGGACGCACATACATCCATATCTTCCCGAGTGGAACCATGAATGCTCAAGCCTATAGAGATGACATCCTTGATGCTTCTACACTGTTAAAAATTTGGTTCAAGGTTTCACCAAATAATGGTACTGAAAAAGTTGCAACCAAAAGATGGTAAAACACTGAACCATTATTTGGTGCTTTACCTGAACCATTATTCGGTAATAAGTTGAACCATTATTTGGTAATAGGTTGAACCATTATTCGGTGCTTTGTCTGAACCGTTATTTGGTAATAGGTTGAACCATTATTCGGTAATAAGTTGAACCATTATTTGGTAATAGGTTGAACCAAGAATTGGTAATACGTTGAAGCAAGAATGGGGAATGTTGAAACATAAATTAGAAATATGTTAAATGGCTTTATTGCGATATGGATTGAGAATATTTTAAACCATTAATAATAATTATGTTTACCATGAACTGTATATTATAGGAAGTTATTTGAGAGCTCAGGCATATAATTTTAAATTATCCATGTTCTGGTATTTTATTCAATTACTGCTATGGCTCCCTTCTCCTCGTAACTTTTATTTTATTCATTACTGCTGCGGCTAAGATATTTGGAAATTGCTTATGCAAATCATCATACCTATAACAATAATTATGGGCAATTTGGCTAGCATAGCAATCTGATTTATTTGCATAAGATTGATTCAGTTTTGAGAGAATTACAGTATAAAATATGTATCTTTAAAATACATACTTGCAAGATATTAGCATGTATAGAAAAATATATTTTTACAAAATTAAACACCTTACACACCAATAAAAATAAGCTAAAATATAACTGCTCATTGCAAGAGCTTTAATATTATCACATTACTTAATAGAATTCTAATGCTTTATTACAATTTGTCTTGACAACAATCCTTAACCAGTACACTACAACTTTATCTTACAACTAAATCACAGATAATATTGATTTGCTATTGTACAGACATATATAGCTTTAAGATTCAAGCTCTCCAGTATTTAAACTCACAACAGAAATTGCTTTCTCATAATAAAATTGAAATTATACATTGTGTCCCCTTATGTGTAATTAACAGATATTCAGCTGATAACTATTATAGTATATATAGATAAATTATTCCATGCATAATTCTTATTTTCATTCCATGACACTTACCTTTAAAATTTGGAGACTCTGTAGAAGTATTTGTCAAGATCTGTAAAGTTTCCCTTGCCCCTTTCCCACAAAAAAACAAGTTTCACTTAAAATGTTTTCATCACAAGTATCTAATCCATAAAGTTTTTTTAACTTTTCATTTATGGTAATTTTTTATTTACGATATGTTAAAATGTATTTTGAAGCATGATAAATTATAATATTTATGCACCTATACAATAAAGAAAATTTTTCAAAGCTATTCTCAAATTGTTGAATAAATTCAAAAGCAAATTCCACTTTTCTGCAGATTAAACATATCAACATGTCATGCAGAAACGTAAACATTTCGTATAAAATAAGTTAGAGGAAAAAACCATAAGCTTAAAATTAAGATCGCAAAGCCTTAATCAAGAACATATTTAAATCAACGTAGACAAATTTTGTGCAACTGCTATATAAGAAAATTAATTACTTCAGAAACACTTTATTCTGAATGTTGCACAAACATACATGTAAGCATACGTTAATAAATCATGTCACTTATATTCTACTTAACAAATTTAATTTAATAACACGAAACTATTCATATAGTACTGTCAAATGATAATGTATATTTTAATTAGTATTTTTCAGAATTTAATAACAAGTATTTCTGAATAATTAGCATACATATTATGCTTATATAGGAACAGTGTATTCATTAATAACATTTTTCTAACTTGAAAATTTAATTGTATGAAATAAATAAGAAAAACTTACTTGTAAAGTATGTGCATTAGTTTCAATTATTTATAATATTAATAGAAAGCATTTCGCAGGTTCACATTTTTGAATACTTTAACCAATAAATCTCAGAAGGCACACGTGTATGCAGCAGTTATTTTAATATATTTATCAAAAGTTTTCTGAAATGTATAGAGTATTAAACAGCATCATGAAATCCAAATTTAGAATTTTTTTATCGAATTTATTTATTCAAACTGATGTAAATAATTCTACAACAAATTACCAATGTAAGGAAAGAGAACAATTTTTTCTTAGCCTGTTTTGAATAATCCATAAAGCAAGTTCTACACGAAATTGCAAACAAATACATCTATTTTACGCATAATAATAATTGATGGTGAGTGCAAATGGGATGACCTTAGGCACGTAGCCAGCTAGGAGGTGTCACATTTATGTAGAACTATCCAGTTTGAAATCACTGGAAGGTCATAATTTGCTCAAAATGTATACAATAAGAAAGAGAAGTAACATGATAAATGATGTAGGTAGCAGTCTAGAATGTCTATATACATATATACATGTTTTGAACATAATAATTTCAGCTGGAAAAATAAACAAAGTCAAGAATAGTAAGTCATGTGGGTTCGCATCCCAAGTGCTGTCGAATGCTGCTTAACTTGGCAGCATCGTACTGTTGTACATGATTGCAGATTTGATTGCAGACTAATTAGGTGGGAAGCAGTATACGGTCTTAGAAAATGATCCTCGTTTAGAATATCACAATGGATCATATTAAATAAGTTCATATGTTTGTTCACACTGCCGATCGGCTGCATTTTGAAATCCTTGTGAAGTAATTTATTTCGCCCATAGAAGTGAGCATTTGTGATAATTCATTGATCTTGGCTGGATATCGAGTTCATGTGGTCACAACCAATGATTGATACTCTTCAGAATGTTCAACTAAACTATCATCTTTTAGATTCTGTTTGTAGTTCTATTTCAGCATCAGTGGAAACCTAAAGAAAAGGAGAAACATATATTCATTTTGATCAGTTATTTGGATATAGAAAGCAACTTGATTGCTAACTGACTAAGGGTATGTGCACTTTCATAGAGAAACTGGGTTACATTCATGTTACATATGGGGAATACCAAACATGCAGGCAGTCCTTTTGCATGGATTCAAACCAAGGTTGAACTACTAGAGTTAAACAGCCTCAACCACACCATTACTGATAGTAATATGTTCATTTAATTTCTAATAAATAACTAGAGAAGACACAAAAACATAATAAAAAAGGAAGATGCATTAAAAAAATTTTTTGTCAAATACTGGGTCTGAATACCAAACATTTTGCTGGCCGAACATCAATATTTTGATATATTTAGTTTTTTTAAGGGGGTTTGACTATCCCGAAACCCACCAAAAAACAAAATTGTACTGATGAGGCAACGCACCATGCCGCCAAAAAATATTAATATCGCAAAGTGCTCATGTACTTATTATGAAAATATGCTGGTGTTGATAGAGCGTACAGTCTACTGGTCTGTTTTTAGTATAGTGTGCCGCCTACAAGTATTTTACAAAAATCAAATACATAATTTATACACCTTGTTATATTAATATTAATACACATCTAAAGGTACATTTATTAAAAAATACACAATTATAAGAATTACAAAACATTAAAAAATATAAAATATTAAGAAAATTAGCTAGATCACAAGCTCTACCGGCCCCAAAGTGTTTGTTCTATTAATATAAACTTACAATGTTGCCAAAATATATTTATGTTGCAATTTAGGTGTGCCCATGGCAACCCAAATGACTTTCCAGACATTTCACCAGTACAATGGCAGATTACGATTCCTCCTCTGGGAATTTTAGCATTTTAGCATAACGGTGAACAGCATAATGCAGTTTTCATCATCTTTGGCGAAATCTCAGACTTAACTTTCCCCACGCATACAACACAGTGAGGCTTGTTTAAAAACTGATAGCAGATAGCTGTAGATGTGAAAAGAACAATGCAACAAACCAAGAAGAGTGCATATCTTATATGAAAAAAATAGGCAGCAGGGATGTATTTTTGAACTTGACGTAAGGAATATCCAAATAAACAATCTTTCTCCAAAGTCAGCAATCAATTAGTGACTTTTTGATGGTGAATAATCAGAAAATAACATTTTTTTAAAAAATTATATGTCATATGACATTACATTTAAAAATAAGTATAATACAACTTAGTGAAGGTAAAAAAACGGATGCTAGGTCTTGCTTATCATGTAAAGCATGGGTTCTCAAGCTTTTCCTTTCATTAAACCGTTTTAAAAAAACTTTGGAAGAATTTTTTTTTTCATTAAACCCCTTACATTTTCCTCTATCATATTTAGCATGCAGCATAATAAAGTACAAATAATTGTATGTAAACAACATAAACTAAAATAAAAAAAGGTTTATTGGACTCATGTTTCATTATTTTTTGCATTACTTTTATTTTTAATTTTACAAATATAAACAAGTTTCCAGAAACAAAATCACAGACTTTAACTTGAAGTTCAATTTTAATTGCACAAAGATAAATTAATGTGATGTGTGGATTGATGCAATTTTTTTTTTACATTTGGCATAAAACTGCTCAATTCTTAAATCACCTCCATCAGAAACATTCAACCTGTTTCTTCTTTCCCATAGTAAATTACCGACTTGACTCAAGCCCACCTATACTAGGTAAGAGGGAAAAAGCAATGTTGGTTCGGTAACAACTTTTATTTTGGGATTTTTCTCTTATATGACTTTTAAAATCTGAAATTTAGCATACATGTGCATTTCTAGAATCAATGGAATCTTGACTATGCTGATTAATTGCCACTCCAAATTCGGCTGTCAATGCCCAGATCTTCATTAAGTCCCTATAAATTTCCATGCCCACCAGGGGGCCATTACTGATCCCAGTGGGAACACTTGTTATAATGATATGATTGCAAAAAGGCACTGTTAACTAAGAAGGTGGAATAGGAAATTTTCAGAAATGTAACTCTTTATAGTAATATATTTTTAAAATGCAACAGCTTAAAAATTGAATATTTTGAATATTTCAGCAGTTTCAAATAATAAAAAGAAAACTGGAGCAGTTACATACACAATTAACTAATACAAATCAGAAACTTATATTCTGAGAATTTAAACTGAAATTTACCTTTATTTCTGTCATCTTGAAAGAATATTAATATTTACATTGAAATAACTATAAACATATACATTTAATCTAAATTTATTAAACTTTGTATTGATGTATAAGCACTTAAAGGTTACTTAAATAATTACGAAAAAGGTAAAGTATAAACAGCCCTCTGCATATTATTTGAATTTAAAAATGGATATCTCAGAAACAAAATGTTATTTTGGATGACTTCACAAGTAAAAGTAAATGAAAAGTTATTCAAATGAAAAATAAGGTTTAGATTATATAAAGCAAAAATCAACTTGTAAAAATATTCAAGGAAATTCCAGAGCATCAGTTTTGCACAATTACCTTGATTTGTTTCCTATATAGTAAGCCCTTTTCTCTCAGGCACTATTATAATGCTTTTTAAAAGACTTTAACCTTATTTAGAAATTTTTGTTGCCCTTGACAACAATAAATTATACTGTACAATAAAAAAAATAGTACTTAAATTAAATCTTTGTGTTCCAATTATGAAAGAAGTAAATACATTTATGAATTATTGATGATACCAAATAAAAAATAAACAATGTTAGTCACTCTATCATTTAATATTCTGCCACATTTACCACTAACAAAATGGCATCTGAAGAAATTACACTTAGATCATATTTTAACTGGTTAGAAATAATTACTTATATTTTTAAACAGTCGAACTTCATTTTGCAGACATCTTAACCACTTCAGAAAAAAAAGTATCTTAATTATTAATTATTACTTTAAATACATGCTAGTAATTAAATTCTTAAATTTACATGCAAAGTTTGTACGAACATAAACGTTATTTGCTAAAATCAGAAACCATATTATAATTCATTTATGTTCCAACTAAAACTACAAAGAAATACAATTTTGCAAGATTATCATAGGAGTTAAGAGATAATTAGTTTTGTCATTTTGGCTATTAAAAATGCTACCAGTCTGCAAAATCTTTCTTCATCTTGAGAAATTAAACAAATTAACATTGTATCTACAAATGCACTAATAAGGATAATTATGAATACGGTACGGAAGAAATTTACTCCCAGTTTGGCAGAAAAAATGCACATAATTTCTTAAATTCCAACTTTTGTGGCAGTTTGATGCTAAGCTGAATCAGTACCTAGAACAAAATCTGTAAATTTTTGTAGTACCTTGGTGCAGCAATCATAACAGTGTGCATAATAAACACAACTGTTCAAGTTCAATATATATTATTATATGAAATAAAGAAAAACAAAATTTTTAAATATTAATTTTGGCCAAATAAGCATGCATTCAAACAGAATATTTAACAACATGGTTAAATAACAAAAATTCAACACATCTTTATCAAAAAAATTCTTATTGAAAAAAGGAAAGTTTAAATATTTCAAAATGGCTTTAATCAAACAATAAGATTTAATAAACAAAAGTTTTCACAAAGCAATAAAAAAACTTGCTACTTCAAAAAAATATTCCAAATGCCTTTTTATAAAGTTGATCGATTACTTTTAATTTTGCTGGGATCCTCGGAGAAAGTTTTCATAACAAATTCTTTGAAATCATTTATGCAGAGATATAAAAACTTGGATATTAAGCATATTTAATAACAGTAAGCTGATCATAATCTGAAATTTCTAGCATTTTCAATGATGACTGACACAGTACCAAGATTTTCATCTAGAAAAAAAATTAAACCATAAATTTAGTTTTACCCAACACTACTTAAATTTCCATGTCAAAAATGTTTTTTAAACGTTTTTTAGACGAATTATTTGTTTCTTATTTCTCAAGTTCACAAAAAACGGAACAGCAATTACATTCCAATATTGATGCTGGGTTTCTGTTTATCACTTGCATTCTTATAGAACACTTTTTAAAAGTTAAATTGACAAAAATATAAAGTTTTATTATTACTTTATAATATACATTATACAAACTATTATTTGGAATAAAATTTTCTGATGGTTGTAAATTTTACCTACTTTTTCCATTATTAAGTCTAAAATCGATGGTTTTGTACATAAAATACACATATATATATACACACATGCAATCTTCTAATATTTAAAAAATTATTTAATAAATGTATCAAGACATTATTTACTCAGGGTCATAAGAGTGAGTATACTACTCCATCACTGTTTACATCCCCAGCTAGTTATTTATACATACGAAACATAGACTAACATAGAACAATACAAACATAGAATGTTCTGTTTTCTACAGAATGGATATAATGTATTTTACAGAAATACACATGTAACATATGCAGAAGTACACATTATGTTATAAAAATGCTTTTACTTGGAATGTTCGGGAATCTCTTTTTAGAATTATATTCAGCTACGTTAAATACAGTAGTAATAACCGCATGGTGAAAATAGGCTTTAGAACTATCGCGATTCACCCCAACAAAATCATTAAAAAGTTACTGCGAATGACACCATTTTGTATCTTACATTTCAATAATACATAAATTTTAATGCACATACATAAATCAAAACGGAAACAAAACAAAAATATACATACCTTGCAATTATAGAATACACAGCCGACTAAAAACTGCCGCCATTAAACTTTCAAAAGATCGAATCACGGGAAGACTAGGCATGCGCTGAATGCTTTGCTTTGATTGGCTGCAAAGTATTCCTTAAAAATGGTGAAACATTGAACTAATTGGATCGTTTCACCAAATATCAGTGAAACTGTAAATTCAAGTGAACCATAGTTTGGTGCAACCTTTGATTTTGAACCATTAAATGGTGTAACATTGCCCTAAAATTTTTTACAGTGTACCGTCGTTTTATCATAATGCGAGAAACATACATACATTTATGCAGATTCTTCGTTATTTAATTTCTTTAAATATAATACAGGGCTCTAATATTTTGTGGCAACAATTTGAAAAGTGAACTGACTTTTATAGTTTTCAACTCAAAATGTCAAAACGAAATTAATAACCCTTCTAAGTTAACGCCCTTTTGGGTAAAAAACAACCTAATGGCTTTGCAAGTGTTCTAACATTGTTACGAGCTTTACCATTTTAGTAATAGTGAATTTCTTTTTTAGTTCAATAATTTGGTTTATTAAATTAGGCCAGCAGATTCGTCCTTTGACTGTGTATTTTATTAAGATCTATTTCTGTTTCTCCTGAAAAAAACGTACTTCCATTCCAAGATCATTTCCGCAGGTGAACTTAATATGTAGCTGTTTTTAAGTAAAAATTCGACAAGGTTTTCAACTGTGCTATAAAAGCAAGCTAATTTGATAAAACTGGCAGTTGGCGAAAACACAGTACCTAACTCCATCAGTTGTTAAAGTGGTAGGTCAGAGAAAATTTCTAGATTACATGTGAGAATGTATTGATGCTGTTAATTAAAAAATGGAAGTTATCTTGTTTTTCTGCAGTAACAAATGGCATTTGGTTCTAATTCGTGGCGGTTGCTAAGAAGATTACTTAATGTTTTTTTTATATTTGGCACGTTACTTAATATTTTTGACCTCTGCTTTGGAGTCAGCGGTAGAGAAAAGGCGTTGTGCGGAGAATGTTTTCAAAATGTATTTTATTAAAATTGGAACGAAAGAAGGTAATTTAACTACAATTTTAGCAGTTTTTTATTAACTTAAAGCTAATAAAATTAAGTCTGTTATTATTGGATGTCCTTGGTAATTGTTTTTGAAAAAGAACCGAAGTTGAAGTAATTATTTGTGATTTAAAGTATGCAACAGTTTAAAATGATTTTTGGTAAAGTTGGCTTCATTTAAAGAAATTGTTGAATTATTGTCGAAGTTTGTTAATTTCTAAAGAAGGCAAATTGCTGCTTTCTTGCGATCTCCTCCTTTACATCTAACGCTTTCATGAGGCCTTTCATTATCTGATAAAAGTTATTAAATTAGTCCAAAATTTGTAAGAGACTTGAAGCGGATTATCGGTATGTCCGAAAGTAACTACTAAGTCAGGGAAAACATGAACGTTCTTTGTGCTAACAAAATCAACCACAGCTCGTAGTGATGCAACTGAAGGAACAATCAAATTCAAGTCTACACAGTTTGAATGTACTCTAA
Source organism: Stegodyphus mimosarum (assembly GCA_000611955.2). Lineage (NCBI taxonomy): Eukaryota > Metazoa > Arthropoda > Arachnida > Araneae > Eresidae > Stegodyphus > Stegodyphus mimosarum. The sequence continues at coordinate 79,614 of KK112227.1, read as the reverse complement.
GCTGGCTCAATAAGTCTAGGGGATGCATCAAATTCAAACGTTGGCAGCGATAACGCAGAGCCGAATAATTACAACTTACCAACAGAGCTGGCGGAACTAAACGTAGCGCGCACGTGCAGGACAGAAACGAGCTCTTAGAATCTAATAACCTCACTTGAAGTACTAGCTACACATAGTTACATCTTGGGTGAAGAAATGCAAATGAGAAGTTATAGTAAAGGCTGATATTATAAAAAATTGTTAACGATGCAGTCTCAATATTGAAAGTTTTGAATTGGCTATTGGTTATACCGTTAGATTAAATTTGTTTTTACTTTTGAACATAGATGTCATGTTCATAAGGATAGAGTGTTAGAATGTAGTGTGATTCTTCGAAAGGTTTATCTCGCAGATTACGGATAATTTCCAAAATTTTATTTGCGGTATTTTAGAAATTGTCAGAATCAAACTTTTCTAATTCTGCTGTGAAGTTCAAGTTTTGCTGATGATGCAAAGTTATGTTAATGTGTGATATATGATTATTAAACCTCAAGTTCAAGTTATTTTTACTTTGGCTGATGTTCTCTAAATTACAGAGATAATAGAGTAAATAAAATGGTTTTCAAAGCTACTGTTTTTTAACTGCAGAGGATTTTATTTGGTTTAGAATCACTTGCTCAAAAGTTATAACGTTAAGCTACCAAAAGCGGAATTACATGCTCAAATTACGTTTCTGTTAAAACAAAAGTTTTGAAAACTCCACAATAATTCTAAAATTTGTAGGCTTTGCCTTACAAAATTCAGTTGTCTAATAAAACCTCAAACCTATGATTTATAGATTATTTCACACTTATTATATGACACATTATCAGTTAATATGAAAAGCTTACAAGCGGCGATCATTGCTTTAAGCCAAACTATGAATTCTAATTAGTAGGTGCGTCCGTCAATCGAGTTAAATACTGGTCGAAAGTGAGATAACAAATTCGAAGTCCTTAATTAATGCGGTGGATTTCTTCAGCCGTGGTTCCAGGGAGGTCCTTAGATTGTTATCAACTGCGAACAAGAGTTTGTATTGAGCGATGGATCGGATAAAGCACGTAGGATAGAGTGAAAAACAGTTTTAATTACACCCTGCGCAGGTGTTCAGTGGATTATAAAAGAAAAAAATTGGGATACGAAGAGTATTAATAAAATAACTCTTCCTTGACCAACCATAGAAATCCCATGGATGAATGATGAACGATGTATGACTATATAAAAAACACCTTTGGACAATTTATTTTCTTTTAACGTATTAAACGGGTGACATCTGAAGCTTTTGGAAAGGAGGTATTCGTTTGCTCTTCTTTAGTGTGGTCACGTGACTTGAGTTAATACGTATATTGGTGGCTGGTAAATAAATATGTAGCACACGCGGTTTTTTCCTTAATTTTCTTTGGGGATCAGAGCATTGTGAAACTACTGTATTAATTTACTGGAAAATGCTTTTTTTAGAAAGAATTTGGGATTTCTGGGCAGTATCTTTGTTTTTATTTAATGCGTTAGGCTGTCTTCTGAAAATTAAAACTGAAACTGATGGTGAGCTGATCATGTGACTCCTTTTATATATTTCACAAAAGGACTGCTTAAAAAACAGTAATGACTCGCAAAATTCATTTTTAAACAAAGAACTGTCATTTATTTTTGTTGCATATGAATCAATTACTGCCAACTGTAGCGATTTTCAAATAAAATAAATAAATAAATATGTTGATTGTATATTAGTAGAATTTAGTGTATCTGGAATATATACTAACTTGCTTGCATTAGACAGAAAATAATTCAAGGTGATCGAAGTAAATCTTCAAGTACGATTCTTAAAATCGCAGTAATTTTTAAAAATATGTAAGCAGCCGGAAACGAGACATAAAGTGATTATAATAATTAGTTTAACAAGAAAAATAATAGTCTTTCAGAGAAGTACATGTATCTGTTGTACATAGAAATCGTTTAGCAAAGGTCCTTCCGTCTCCTCTGCAAACGACTATTTCTTAAAAGATGCTTAGAGGCGAGGTAAGTAGGGACTTGCGTCAGGTGAGCAGGGAGGAAGGGCGCCACATTAGTTACAAAAATAGTGCAAATTTTTTCAAAGAACAAATTATCTTTGTTAAATTTTAACCTTGAAACCCATCGAGAATAAGACTTTTAAAATATCGCATTTAATCAATAATACGCTCTGTATTCTGGACACCGCATTTCACTATTGGAGATCTGTAACCAACTTGGGTCTCGTTAGTCATTTTTCTGAGTCATCTGCTCAATGAGACTGTGGTCACTCAGCTTTCATTTACTCACTCTGGAATCAAAACATCATCATAAAATTACTCAAGTATATGAACGAACTAATTTACATTATTACCTTCTCATATGAATATCTTACTGGAAGCGAAAGATACCGTGTACCATTTAAAATTAGGCAAAGATCTTTAGTTTGACGTAGATTTTGATTTGAAATGTATTGATTTCGAGGGCGGTATATATGGGTCTATCTTCTTCAGGAGCAAAAAAAATTGGTTTTAATTTGATTCATGCTTGTATCAACTTCTTGGCCCATTTTTCGAAGAAAGCTTGCAGTGGAACGAAACTCATTTTTTGAGTCAATGTACTGTTGTATCTGTATTTAATTTGTCTTCGAGGTAGTATATTTAGTTATGGTTATTAGTGAAACTTATAATTATTGCTGGCTGTTCAGTAAATCGCTTCTTAATTTCATCTTCTCTCAAGATTAGTATACTTACCTATGAATTTTCAATTGCAAACGATAAATCGCGAATTCATAAGTAAAGAAAAATTAAATTGTGCATCACCGGAAGGGCAACAGAAGAAAGTATTCATTCCATTGATATTTCAGTTAATGGCACAAGTTGCATTTTAAAGTAAACCAGCTAGTGTTTTCGAATTTGTTAAAATTTAAAATAAATATTATACTCTTCGTCGAAATAGAAATTTCCTGTGAAGAGCCACCAGAAAGTTTAATATAAGAACCGGACCGTAGAGGTAGCGGAAAGAAACGTCTCGGCATGAAAGAAATTTAAGTAGTATTGGAATGCGAAAAGATACAGAAATTATTTCTTCTTTTCGGTATTTTTCTGTTGTTTATATGAAGCAGTAAACTTTTTAAGAAAGTAAAAGCAGTAAAATTTTTAAGCAGAAAATTTTAAGAGAAAATAGCTCGTATTCATGCTACACAAGGACAAAAAACTCATGCAGTTAACTCGATTATAGAGAGCCGACTGTGGGAAAAGCTATCATCACTCAGTAGTCTAATTTTTTCACTACTGAAAATTACAAACATTAATGTAAAAAAAAGCATAGAAATTTACGTTAAGATAAGCTTTTGAAACTACAAACATCTCCGTGATAGGTTTGTTTTTCGTTTATTTGAATACGAGAAAGCACAAGAGGATGTCTGCTTAAGGGATACGTTTATGTTGAATTTTATACTGAAAACTGGTTCACATTATATTACGCGTAAGTAAAATCATAAAAACAACAGCGTAACGAACCTTTGATAAAGATTCGATAGCGTGACAGTCTACCATTAGCCTTCGACAGCCTTATCCCAGTAGCTGCATAGTGATAAAATCTTTGAACACTGGAAGTTCGACCTGGGTGGATTCCATGCAAGCGGGTCGGCAGCAAGGGCGTTTTCATATTTTTTCATGTGTAACCTAGATACCAGATAGTTTACCTTAGAAAGTGCTCCACGAAGGCATTTTTCCTGTTAGACAGATAGCATTCTTGTGTTTTACTATAACCAAATAAACCCAAACTAAACTATTCACTAAATTTATCTACTTGGCCAATAGTGGATGAGACTTACAAGACAGAAAGAAATGATAGTTTTTTGAAAGCTGAGAATGGATTATTATGAAGTTGTAAATTCGCTGAGCTTCGAGAATTCGAACCAACAAACGAAAATACGTTTGGACGGTTTTAAAAACCCAAACGTTTTCAGCATTAAAATGGTATTCGCTTTGCATCAGTGTTAAGAACTATACAGTAGAAATTTAAAAAAAATATACGGATTTGGAGGCAAATTAATTAATTGCGGTAGCAAATTATTTATAAATATATAAAAAGAAAATGCAACTTATAATGTCTGAGGAGAAAAATTATACTTTTGGAAAGGTAAAATATAGCACCTTATAAATGTACTCCAAAGAAAATCGTGTTTCATATTCCAAATGCACAGCATTAAATACTTGTTTGAAAATTTAGGTGGTGTTTGTAGTGACAAACATATATATGTACATAACTTTTACTATTACAGACGCAGCAAGGGAAAAGAATGTTATGAATCAAGATGTGATGTTTTCCCTTCTTTATTTTACAGTATTTCCGCGTGTATTCTAGTCCTTTTCTTTTTACTAATTTTATCGTCCAAAAATCGAGAGGAGAAAATTATGGAATAATTTAATTTCCAAACATACCCGGAAACATTAACTAAAGATTCCCACAAAAATCGAATCATGTAATTTGTGCTGAAAAACTTGATTTGAAAGCTGAAGAACTGAAAATCATTTAAATGTAATCCCTCGGGCACATACTTTGATGCCAAATATTTTTTTCTTTCTCTTGTTCCTTCCTCAGAAATTTTGTTTTAGAATTGTATTCATTACGTTATGACAAAATGCTCTAGGGATGTCTGCTTAAGGCGAGGGATGTAACTAGTAAAAGATTTATTAAAGTAAAATGACTCATATTAAAGTTTTACATATAAGAAAACTTTAAAATGCCCATACTGCCAACTCGTTCGCAGAGATGTGAATCCGTTTCGAACTCCTAGCATTCTGTGATCGTATTCCATTGGTCGCTCGGGACTTTTTTGTTTTAGGATTTTAGAATGTGAGTATATAGAGGTATCAAGTTTTGCTTTTCACTTGCTGGAAAGACAAAAAATCAGTTAGTCCTACCAACTACTAATTTTTCAATAGCTACTGGACTTACATAATGAGAGTGTGTGCGAGGGAATGCGATAGCTTCTCTCCGCTACTTAAAGGGCGACTGGGAAGAGATACGAGCCACGACCAAATTCAGGTAGCAATGAATTATCTATCATCCGTCACATTTTAGTTCGAGCGGCACTTTATCCATAATTTAGTCATTTATACCCTTTTCAAACCGGAGAAAACGAACCACTTCCCACCCCAGAATTCGAACCACGTATCTTCCTTCCACTAGCTAGCTGCATGTGCTACTCCACTTACATCACTGAAACATGCAGGGGAGATGCGATAATTTCAAGTAAGTACATTATGTAAATTTACAACTAACTTTTAAAGGCATTTATAAAGCGACCCTCGCCCCCAAATGCCCTGTTTGCGTACAGCAAGTCTAATCTTGAGAGAACTAAATGTTGTAGTACTTGTAATTAGAGCCTGAAGTGCAATACATATACATACAGCCACAGAAAGAAGGAAAGGCTGCGGGTTTCCACCCTTTTACCTAACAACTAAATGTGGAGGAACCTAATGAACAGCTAAGCGAATATTCGCTTTAGTTCAGGAACAGAAATTTACACTCGAGAAGGGTTAATTACCCTTTATTGCTCAAAATACGAATTGAGAGTTGGCCCCTTTTTCAGGGCATACAGCAAAGCCTCCACTTAAGCTTGAAATCAAAATAATAATAATTAAGCCTTAACTAATGCTTAAATAAAAAGATATAGCCGAAGCCATCAAAATTCTTTGTAATTGGCCTCTAAATATCGAACAAGTTAGCGAAGCTATTAAGGGCCTGTAATACGGCTGAGCGTAGTAACAGCTTAGAGAGTCGTAGCTAAAAGGTAAACGCGCGCTAGTCAGAAATTGTGAGGCTCTCTCTCAAAGTCAGTGGAATTTCAATCTCACAAGGGTTATAAATATATACTATTATGTCATTTATTACTCAGAACTTAATAATAAATGGTACTGAGTTGAAATCCAATACCTGACGCATTCTGTAACTAAGCTCATTGCACGTGTAAAAAATCATTGTACATATGCAATAAAAATTGCAATATAAATTGCTGTTGTAATACGGAATACAAATATGAAATAAAAATTGCTATTGTTCAAAGCAAATTTATTGCTTCAATTGAAATTATTCAGCTGAAAGCAAAAATTAAAGTTCTATCAAATTTCAGTTACTTATACAGTAAGTTTAGAATTTACTTTTGAAATTACCGTTGTCGTAAGCAACTTTAGTTAAATTACGAAGCAAATCTGTTTAGTTGTAAGAATCCTTCATTCTGGGGCATAGATGATCTAACTAAATAGATATAGCCGAAGTTATCAAAATTCTTTGTAATTGGCCCCTAAATATCGAGTAAGCTAGCGAAGTTATCAAGGGCTTGTAATACGGCCGAGCGTAGTAACAGCTTAGAGAATCGTAGCTAAAAGGCAATGAAACACACCTTTTAGTTACTTAATAGTTAAGCAAAAGAAAGTTAAACATGACATCTTAAGTTTTCGTTAAGTGTGAGGTCAAAGATATTTAAAAATCAGTCACAGGGCTTCTTCTTAAAACCGACAGGTTTTTTAAACAGCCACATCTTCAATCACCATTTATGATAAGAATAGTCAGTCAGAAAAAGATAACACGTTCAGTTGTCGACTTTGATTGATTTTTGCGCTGCTCGTTTGCGAAGTTGACAAACTGTATACTTTTTTTTACTCACATTATATATATCAAGAATAAAAAAAGGATATATTTTACCTCAGTTATCCTTTGATGTTCACACATACTGGCATGAATTTTCAGTTCTAAAAAATTCTTAAATCAGTTATTCATAAGGCTTTTGCTCTTTGTTCCTTTTTGTTGAATTTTGGAATGAGGTCTTAATTGTTTATTTTACCCATAAAAATTTCCAAATTAGAAATTTTATTCAGCATATGCTTGCTTTTCTGGCTATTAATTTCTTTCTCTTTCCATTTTGGGACTTTTTTTAATACATTTTTATGATCGTAAAATTGCTCCTAGTAAGTTCTCCGAAATATTAATTTTAAGTATCAAGGATGTGTAAATAAGTGAAGATTTTAAATAAAATCGTCTCTCTCCCCTTATCTCAGGTTATTTTGCTTTCAATTCTTTGCTCTCCAAATTCCTTTTTTGACTTAAAACTTGATTTTATTTATGATGGTACATTTCTACACGTCTGTTTGTATTGCTTAACTATTAAGTACTGTAAATAATCGTTTTCATTTTTATTTATTAGTCCAAAGGGACAATTTTTCCCAGAAGGACTATTAATTTCATTTTGGCATTTTGCGTTGATTCACTACAAGCTTTGTTTCATTTTTCAAATTGTTGCCACCAAATATTATCGCCCCTTATTATATTTAAAGAAATTAAATAATGAAGAATCTGCATAAATGTATGTACGTTTCCCGAATTGTGATAAAACAATGACACCTAGAGCCATCTAATTTTGAATAACTTAATCCTGCTGCGAATATGGGCATCTGGAAGCCCAAATTTTAAACTTGGAATTTGTTTTATTATCGATTTCATATTTTTAAAACTTTAATGAATTTCTGATAAAAAAACTCAAGGATTTCAAAGCCAGGAATGGCAATGTTGTACAGAAAAAATATTTTTATCTCCAGCACGCGAGACTGTGTATCGAAAATTCTAAAATTATTTTGCGATATTGCTCTTGAACTGATTTTTAGTCATTTAAGTGCGAATAACATGATATTTAATAAATAAAGGTAACACACAAAATGTTAAAAAACGCCTCTTTAGACATAATTTAAAATCAGACCTTTCGGATTTTATATTTTTTTACATTTTCGTGCTATTCATGTATCTGTTTCTATTTATTTATTTAGTTATTTACAACATTTCAGCGCAAAGGAGCGTTAGCTCAGAAGGGCTATTAATTTCGTTTAGGGATTTTGTGTCGATTCACTATAAACGGTGAATCACTTTTGAAATTGTTGCTACCAAATATTAAAGCCCTGTATTATATCTAAAAATTAAATCGTGAAGAATCTGCATAAATGTATGTATGTTTTTCGCATTGTGATAAAACAACGATACCTAGAGCCATCCAATTTTGAATAACGTACGCCTCCACTCGAATATGGGCATCTGGAAACCGAAATTTGGAATTTATTATATTATCTATTTCATAGTTTGTCAAACGTTAAATAATTTCTGATTAAAAAACTCAACGATTTCAAAGCAAGCAATGTCAACACTGTACGAAAAAAAAAAACGAGACTGTGTATCAGAAATTCTTAAGATATGTTCTTTTAAATATTTTGTGATATTGCTGTTGAATTGAATTTTATAGTTTAAGTGCGAAGAACAAATTTATTAAAAGTAACACACAAAACGCTATATAAAATCTGAAAGATTCCCGATTTTTTTATTATTATAATTTTATTGCCTCACTTTATTTAATTGAGACCAATAATTGTATTTTGACGTATTTATTTCATACATATTTCATACAGTATCGTAAATGTTTTGATTCTGAGAATACTACCCTTTAAACTAATTGATAGCTAAATTAGAACACGAGATGTAAGCAAAAATTTTTGTTAATATGAAATAGATAATAAATCAGATTCTAAATTTCAAATTTGAGCTTCCAGATGCCCATTATTCGAGTGGAAACGTACGTTACGTAAAATTTGACGTCTCTAGGTACCATTGTTTTATCAGAATGCGAGAAACATACATACATTTATACAGCTTTTCATTATTTAATTTCTTTAAATATAATACAGGGCTCTAATATTTGGTTGCAATATTTTGAAAAGTGAACGAACATTTATAGTGAATCAAAGCAAAATGCCAAAACGAAATTAATAGTCGTTCTGGGCAAAATGCTCCTTTGGACTAAAAATGCTCGCTTAGGCGTAACCTAAAAGCTTTCAGATTTTATTATTTTTTTATTATTAAACTTAGCGAGATTCCTTCATTGTCATGTAATTTATTCATATTATGTTATACAAACGCGGAAGTTTGTCCACTAGCTATCTAATTTCTTCGTTTCCAATTCAATCATCTAATGCGAACCTACATAAAAAAAAAA
>KK112227.1:41085-70548 GCA_000611955.2 Stegodyphus mimosarum | reverse complement strand
CAACACTTAAAAAAAAAAAAAAAAGAGTTCATTATTGAGAGAATGAATAAGAACCAGTTCAAAACATTTTACGTCTGGTTCTAATTTTAAGTTTAAATAGTAATGCAGTAAAAAGAGTTTTATTTAATTTCCAAATGTTTAATTTCTTGATTTCTGCAGGGAATATACATATTTGTAAGAAATAGTCACATCCTGCCATGCATGCAGTTGTCGTGTTAATTAGTTACCATGTCCAGTTAGCAACTGAAAGATCAGTGGTTCGAATCCCGACAAGGACACAGTTGATTGTTTTACATTTCTTGCTATGAAAGATCTATCGTTTTTTACAGAGGCGAATGAATTATAATGTGGTGGATGGTATTAATTCCTTCCTGGATTTGGTTGTTGAGATCACAACCTAGTTAATTTGAACAATATGTAATAAACTAGTGCATTAGTGAATGATCTCATTGTGAAAATGATTAATATGTATGAAACGCAGAAATAAAATTTATTATATTTTTAACTGTCTAGAAACAAGTGCTTATCGTCTCCGCATTTCTTCAGCTGAAAACGAAAGTTTTGTATGGGCAAATAACTTCTTCTATAATACATACATGTTCAGACGTGTCCGAACTGCACTGAAATAGCTTTTGGAATTTCCAAACTAAATAGACGACATCCTACCATAGCTAAGGGCACTAAAAAGAAATGCCATAAATTTTAAAAATGCATAATATGCATACTTGTTTAATAAGATTGTGGTATATCAGCACACAAGATGTCTTTTCAAATACTGTTTGAACTTCTATCTCCATTGTAAATTCCGCATAACAGTACTAATATATGTACAACAGATTTATAAAGTGCATTAGTATTGCAACATAATAGCCTGTCATAATATTGCACTAATATTACAATTATATCATACCGCTATATGTATGTATTTATACTGGTGCATCAGTATTTTGGTACTGCAAAATATTTTTAAGTGCTTAAATTTTGAATTTTACTATCGAGTGCACGGTATTATTTTCTTTGTGTATGGGTAACAGTTTATTGTCATGACCTATTTTCGAATGAGTACAAGAGTAGGTGTGCAACAGTGTAGTATTTCGAAAACCCACAATCTCTGTTTATAAACCAAAACCAAAAGAACAGCGCATGCATTGCCCCTTCATCTTTAAAAGTAGTACAATCAAAACCAACTGCTTTAGCCGCGCGTCTGATTTTCGCTTCTTGCGCTACACATTTGTTTCTCTTTGTAAAAACAGCTACCTTCATCCGGGCTTGCGAACAAAATTAGAATCATTGGCAGAGTTTAAACAGGCTGATAAGCACTCTCTCCAAATGGACAAGTTGCTCTGTTGGTGGAGTAAAGTAAAAATCTTGGTTAGAATCTGTGCTGGTTTCATATTTCTGGAAGTCACATAGCAAACAACAGTTTCTTATTTTAAAGGTAATGCGTGGCTTATTCTCCTTATACATTTTCGTCATTTCGTTTTCAGTAACCTCTGAGTCACTTTGTTTGCTATCGGTATCGGTTTCGGTTTTTTCTGGATTTAGAATACAGATTTCGCTATCCGTTAATTGATTGACGACTGGGGCATTGTCATTGCAATGAAAAACTTCCGTTATATCATCTTCATTTATTACTGTTTCTCCATATTTCTTTATAAAATCCATATTAGAAAATTTCACCTTTGGTTTGCAATATCCGAAAACTTTCGAATTCGTGGCTATCATTTTCATCCTCCTCACCATGAAATATGGTAGCTGGCCATAAATTATGTCAAGCATTTTTAAAAGTATCTGGAGACAGATCCTCACACGATCTTGCGATGCACCACACAGCAAATTTTATGATAAAATAGCACTTTTTGTTTACTGGATATCGAAACGGGTTTTCGCTTTGTAGATCCTATTGCAGCTCCAGAATTAGAAACTCTTTTCGACATAATCGAAAGTTCAAGCTTTAATTTTCATAAAATTGCTCTAATATTATCAGTCTGCAAAAAATTATAAGCTGGATCAAATTAGAAGATTAATGAACAGCACAATCTGCTATATTAACTGAAATTCCTTAAAATCAGTAAAGTATTATTTTAGCCTAGCTTAATAGCGTACGCTGTACATTATTGGCTATGTATCATGAGATTGGCGACGAAAGACAAGTTGTTCCGCTAAATTTTGTCTTGCTTCTATCGAGTACTGAATTAAGCTTGAATTGTATTAATTCAGTTATTTATTTTAACATAACGTCTATTTCTTGCACATGTTTAAGGCTAATCTGAGTCCTGAATAAATAAACTCCCACATATACCTAAGGCAGCGCTAGATACCACCTGGTGCCTCTGCGGTTTCTAAATTCTGTTACAAAACGCTTCCCTAAGTTCTAAATTTTTAACTCGCTCCTAAACTTTGAATCCCAGTGCTTTTCCTAAATTATGAAAATTTTGTCAGTCTTTAATTTTATCGCTGGGTGTTTCTCAAAGTTCCAAAAATTTTGTTTTTCCTATATTCTGCGGCCCGGTGCGGCCAAATGAGCTCTGACACCGGTTCTGGGTTTATGTGAATAACATATCAGTTATTCTTAATTCAAATAGCACTAAATGTCATCCTTTGGCCTATTTGAGCTTCATTAACAAAATTTGTTTTTAGCAGATGAAAGTAAAGTTTCGTTAAATTTTTCCTCGTCAGCGTTTCTTAGTGCATTTAAATTAAATTTGTAATCATCGCCAAGCGTAATGTCAACATAAAAGGTTGCCATACTATCTGTTATTCAATTGCTAACAGAAAGAAGAAATGTTTAGACATCGCTGCATGAGTCATTACTCAAGTTGTTATATGTTGATAAACATGCGGTGATGAAAGTAAAATATAATAAATAATAACTCGCTTCTTCGTCATTAACAGGAAGTAGCTGAAAAAGTATTTGGAAACCAAAACTGCGATTCTGATCCCGCAAAAAGATATCAAAATCTACTTTTTTAATATGTTTTTTACTTTATTCTGAATTTTATATATATATATATATATATATATATATATATTAATGTATGCGCTTATATATTAATTCGTGAACTTATAAACACCGAAAGATGAATTATTATACACAACAGCGATGTGACCATGTAAATGAGTACAAACAGAAGCAATAACATACGAACTTGTGGCTGTCGTCGGTGTTACCCAGCATAATTATGAGAATTTCGATAAGCACGTTAAAGATTGTTCTCACGGCTAGACGTAGGTGTTTACGGTGTTCGCAAGGTCAAATGTTCGATATGAGGGAAAACCGAACTGCTAAGCATGTTTCGCAATACTGAGGAACAAGTGTACCAACAATACTTAAAAGCAGAAAGAGCGGTGTGAAGCGTGTAAAACGTGGCCTTAATCCAGCAACTGTTGTATGAGGTACTTGAAAATTAGTCGTGTCGTATCGACGGCAGAAGGGCAAAATTATGTCATATTTTACAAATTTTAATGCCTTCAAGAAGAGGAGGTTCGCCCAGCGTCTGTGCAAGACTTCGCCAAATAGCGCAGCTGGGTTATAGTGTCTGCAGCTCCACTTTTAACATGACTAAGGAAAACTTGGTTGCTGTTATTGCAGTTTGCCAAATCGCACCGCAACTGGATGGTAGAAGTCGAAATATATCATCTGGTTCAAACCTGGATTCTACTTGCTGCACGTGAAAGACGTAGTAGTTCGTGAGTGGAAAAAAATGCACGAAGCACTGCATCCTCATATCAGACGCTCATTGCACAGGCGGGCAGCACGTTGAAACTCTATGGAGCATCTTTACATGATTCTCATCGAGTCTTCTTATCAGGCTGGTGGAACCCTGATGTACTCAGACTACGTTAAACTGATAGCTCATCGCCTAAACCTCTTTTATGTTCTTGCAACTCCCATGGACATATACTCTCTTTCAACAGAATAACGCGTCACCCTATTGGTCACGTTGAACAGGAGTGGTTCAGCGAGCATAAAGCGAACATACTCTCCTTTCCTCGAAGGTCTCTAGATACGAATTCTCTGGAATATCTGTGGGACGAGCTGCAACATTTTCTTCACTTCCTGGATTCACCACCGCCACAGTAGTGGTCGAGTGGTTAAGACCGTTGAATACTTATAATTCGACCTAGCGGTGTGAATCGTCAAAAACATTGGCCGAACTACTAAGCTTGACATGAACTTGTTTTCGATCTTAGGCGAATGACCTATCTGCTTAGTTGTTTTCGTGGTTTTCCCCATGTGTAACATGAATACGAGCCAGTTTCCCTCATAACATCCTATACGATGGCATTCCTTATCATAGGCAGATAACTTCGTGGCTTTTCTGTATTCCATTAACCTAACCTAACATAGACACACTACCATACTGATTGATGGTTTCACAACAGAAACTCCAAACTTATTAAACCGACATTTCCCCCATCTTGGTTTCAAGGCTTCGATGAATCGCTTCTCACGCATGCTGTTATCGGCGTTAAATGTGGCGACGGAGTATTGAATTCTGTGTATAAGAATTTGTCTTTTCAGCGTGTATGTTACATTTGCTTCTTGCAGTACACCAACCCCTGATGACGATTCTCCGAGAAATGGAAATTCTGTATATATTTTTTCTTTATTTTTTGAACTACCTCTTTGTACTACTTTTACTTCTTTCCATTTATTGCATTTTTATTTTCGCATTTTTCACGGATTTTTTGCACTATTGATCTCATTTCTGGGACTAGTTTTTTATTATAGTGATTTATTACTTTAACTAGTAGTTTTTTATTGTTTATATTAGCATGCACCATTTTGAATCAAAATTTAAAAACTTTTCTCTTTCTTTCTCTGTATATATATGTATACATATATAATCCAGAATATAAAGATATTTAGAAGAAATGTAAAAAGGTTATATAAGATTCCCAACCTCATGTAAAACAAATAAAACAAATTTTTTATTAGCAACAAAATAAAAAAGCATATTTTAATAATTTATATAAAAAGCATAGACGTGCTAATATAAAAACGAAATTTCGTAAGCTTTCGGGGTCATCATCAGGATGTCTATACGAAAAGTAATTTCAATACTCGATCGTGATCCTGTGTCCTGTGGTGCAAATGGCTAACACACCCAGATACTATTCGTAAGAGTCAAAGTTCGAATCTTATTGAAGGATAGTTGTTCTTCATATTTACTGCTTCTAAAGCGTAACAGATTTTGCGCAGTATACATATATGTGTTCAAAGTCTCATAAGTTAAGTTTTATTTTTAAGAAACTAATTTAATACTGGAATAATTCCAAAATTTTAAATTCATCTGTAGAACTCTTATTTTACAATAAAATTTTTTGAATTGCAGCAGTCTATTAAAATGTCTTTAGCATAATTAATTTATAAATTATTGTTATTAATTTTATTTTTTATTCACAACAAAGTTGAGAACGTCGATTTTAAATAAAGCTATCTTTGTTTGATCTATTCATTATTTAAGTAATGAAATAACTGATGGAGGCAGAAGATCCTTGAACTTGCTCTTGATGTTATCAATGAATGGGAGTGTCCAAGGACAACATTTCAACTTAACAATGTAATGAATAGAAAGTTCATTTTTTTCCCGCCGTGATTCAAAATCTGAAGACAAGAAACCTTTGTGAAATGCCGCCTCTTTCTAGATATATCATGCAGGTACACAAGAAAAGCGGTCATCAGCAAGTCAACGTTGATTGTTTTTAACAATAAAAAGGAGTTCGTGCACTTCTAATTATTTATAATGCGTATATTAATGAATAGATATCTCAATTAGGAGAAAACTATTGCATTTTTCAACGGTTTCACACTTGCAAAACTTTTTAAAAATAAATATAAATTCGGCAGATATTTCATTTTATGGCGATCTTGATTCGTTTAACGTAATTATATATTTTGATGAACTGAATTATCTTATATTAATCTTTTGATCTTATTAATTGCAACTTACGATCTTACATTAAATTCTTCTCACGAATAATTTTAATTCTTAATGGTGAAATTGCTTTTAAATATCTTAAAATTTTATTTCAAAATACTTATTCAGTGATATGCAGGTACTAAATAAAAAATTTCAAAAATTACCGGAGAGGAAAATTTCTTTGTATTAAAATAAATTAATGGCATACGATAATTTTTGAAATAAAAATGTTAAGTAAATATAAAATAAACAACGGAATTTACATTTACACTACAGGCCATTAAAATTTATACACCAGGATGGAAAACAAATATCAGAAGCTTATTTATTGTATATGTACATTATAACAGGAAAGACACATGATTAAATTTGCACGTGATTGGAGTCCATAGTATACAGAATGTAGCATACAGAGCTGCTACCTTGGACAGCAGCAACGGCTGAAAGCCGACTAGGCATCGAGCCAAACTGAGCTGGAATGATAGACATGGTTTCTTTTTTCATTCCATGCGGCTTTAATTGTATGCCAGAGTTCATCAATCGCAGTGACTGGCGAATGGTGGAGTGCCAGTCTCTGAGCAACCTATGACCAGATCTTTCAATGGGTGAAAAATCTGGAGACATGCTGTCGTGCATTATCTTATTGAACGATGACATCACGCTAGCGTAGAAGGTAAGCCAGAAGCCGTAACATTCTAGAAACTGTAACGACGACTATCCATATTACCGGCTGGACGAACAAGAGGTGACTGGGATGCGTTAGAGCTTGTTCTTTCTCCTCGGTGCCACTATACACGTATACATCCATCATGTTGTACGCGGAACCGGGATTCATGTGAAAAGATAATGTGATGTCACCCCTTTTGCCCACTGTCGTTATACATCGTTCCGCTGTAGGCGCAACTATCTCTTTTGCAATTCCAAGGAAAGTCGCAACAATGTTGGCCGTGCTGACAGTCTATGGTACTGCAGTATATGGTATCGCACTGTGCTCTTGTCGCCCTGCACATGCACTGAGTTACTGACTCAGGCTTTGGGACACTGCTGTACGATCCCCCAAGGCCCACATGTCTATCCTCTCAAGCGTAGTAGTCCGAAGTAACTGAAATCCTTCAAACTAAAAACCTTCCTGAACCCTGAGATTCCATATTCGCCTGAGAGTTATGGGATTCCGACTAACATGAGCAGCAATGCCGAGGAACGATGATTTGCAATTCCGATGATTCTACAGAGGTCGAATTTCGACACGTGCTGATAGACGTTTCTCCTTGTTATGGGGCATAACACGACCTTAACATAAATATTCAACAATCAAACGCACTTTTGAAATAAGAAACCTGCTGTACTATCTTTCCATTTATACACAATGTAAAAGCGTTTTTCTTTTTTCCTGCTTTGTGCGCATATGCTGGGACGTTAGTCATTTGGATATTATAGTACGTAGTATCTTACATGCAAATTTGACTTCGAGGACTTCACGTCATAGCAATTTTCATGGCGAATACTGTACATAAAAGATTAAATCTTATATAATTTACCATTTCAGAGTCTAACAGACTGTCGACACTTAGATGCACGAATCTCCATCATTTTCTGATTGAAATCTATTTGTAATGGTTTTGTGTAATTTTGTTTGCGATGATGATATTTTATACCTGGATGTTTTAGAACTGCGATGTTTTCTTCTTGCTTTCTTTTTCTCAGAGACGTTTTTGCCTTGCGTTGTTTTCTCCGCTTTATTTTGTCCGCCATATTTATTTTGTCCGCGATATTTTCGGCTAATACTCCATGAGGTCATAGTTGATTTTTTACGTTTCCTGCTTCGGGCGGGGGACCTAATGTAACTACAGTAGCACCCAGACTAAAATCTGATGGAAAAATGTTCGTCATAATATAGATATAGTTTACTAAGTCTTGCCTTCTTCCCAGTCACTATTTAAGTGAGAGAGAATATATAAAAAAATAGCGCGTTTCCTGGTATGTACTCTCATGGTAGATATGACAGCAAGTCCAGCTACCAAATAGAAGATCCAAGGCTCGAATTTCGGTGAGGATATAGTTTATTTTCATGCTTTCTAGCTTTAAAAACTCTTAAGAATTTCAACACTAGCACACAAACTCAACCATAACTCATCATCAGCATCCGCTGTTCGGTCCTCAAGAGTCCCTTAAGTGAGAAAAAAATGTAATAATTATCACATTCGTAAGATTGTTCAAAATCAAGAATACTTTACAGTAAATCGTGACGATAACATTATAAGGTATTTCTCCCGCCTTCTTCGCATGCCTTCCTGGTATAGTGGGCAGCACGTTCGATGCGTAACCTAGAGATCCGTGGTTCGATTCTCGGCGAAGGCGTTGCTCATTTTTCATCACTCCTGCTTCCAAAAAATACCTAATGACTCTTCACTGGGGCCCGAACGAAAAGGTGGTGGATGATGATTCTCCACCACCACGATTTGGCGATTGGGGCCCCTAGTCCCCAGCAGCCCTTTAAAAGGGGAAGAATATAAGGTATTTTTACCGCCGTCTCCGCATGCTTTCGTGGTGTAGTAGTCAGCACGCTCGACGCGTAGCCGAGAAGTCCGTGGTTCGATTTCCAGCAAAGGCGTTGCTCATTTGCTCATTTTTCATCACTCCTGCTTCCGAAAAAAGCCTAATGACTTAACGATGTAACTGCCTAAACGAGTGCCTTAACTTCATTCTACCATTTTCTCATTCTGTTCCCTATTAGCTTCTAAAAGAAGATTTTATTAAAGTTGGCTTCCGATGGCAGAACCATTATGCACGTGTTCGTAGACCGATAAAATCTTAAAAAACTATGTTCTTGAAATCTAGAAATCTATGCTCTCAAAATCTATTTTCGGTTGGGGGTGATGTTATATTTTACTTGCTAAATATTTTTATGGAGGAAAAATCAGCATACCATCATTTAATGACCTTCAGTGAGACTAAAAGCTAGATAAAAAGAACTTAAAAAATTATCTAATATTAATGAGAAACGTGAACTTAGTTTTATGAAACCAGTTTAGTTTAAAAAGAGGTCGAAAGAAACATAAAATTTATGATAGCGGTCAATATAAGGAGAAAGGTAGGAAACCTTAATTTAAAAAGTTCTGCTCAATTATGTCGACATTAAAACTAATCATTTACTTCAAATATCTACTTTTCCTTTTAAGATCACAAGCTCAGAGATAAGTCCTTTCATAGTAAAAAATGAGTTCATAAATCAACTGTCACAAATATCTGCAATCGTACACTGTTATCAATATAATATTTCAAAGTATTTCTTTTCTATGGCTTGCATGAAAAGCGTAGGTTTGCTTATTCAGCAACAGCGAAACAGCTGCTGTTTGTTAAATAAAATCGGAAAAGAATTAAAGGATTTTTAAAAACGTTCTTCTGATAACGAAACATTAAAACCTTGAGTGGAATTTAAAATTTGTTTTTATATGTGACTAATCCAATATAATTTTGCATTATAAGAAACAAATGTAGACTTAAAAACAATAATTGAAAAAAAAAAACTATTATATTTTTCTAATATTTTATTATTAATTATTTTTTTTCTATATCTAATATTTTATTATTAATTATGTTGCTTCTAATATTTTATTATTACTTATTTCTATTTTGAAATAATATAGCTAAAAACATTTTAATTATTTTTCTGCCAAATCATTTCAAATAGACAGGCTGGAATGAGAAAGGTTTGAAAATTCTCTGAGGGATCCTTTTCATTATATTAAATTGCAGCGGAAACAGCGTACGTTTAAGCATCTGGAGATTTTGCGAAATTTACGGAGAAACCCCAAAATTTATCTTGGCGCATTTTTTTCAGTGTGTGTCAAAAATAATAACTTGGCGAATTTCTTAATTTATAGCAACCTATTTTCCTCTCATTTTTCTCATTGTAGACGAGCGGGGAAAAAGTCATCGTTTATACTTTCAAATAATTTTAACAAAATGAGAAACCACATTTGACGTTATTATCGCTTATAACAAATATGCCAAATTTCAAAACGCACAAATATGTAAATTCACGTATACCCTAAGAAATTTTTAATAAAAAACTCTAATTTTTGGAAGGTATGCTTAGAAATACATCTGCTTTAAGATGATGGTAAAACTTTTACAGGTTAAATAAAAATTTTTAAAATAAATCATAAAAAATGGGCGAATTTTACTTAGAATGAATCTAAATTTCGAAATGTGGAAAGAAGAATTAAATAAGTTTAATAAAAAAGAAGATATTAATAAATACATGCCAAATTCAATTAACATGGAGGAGCTGAAATTTTGAGAGCTAATTTTTTAGACACTACTCGTGCGATTTTTACAATATTTGGCATTTTGGTGTAATTTTAGTCGTAGAAACGATACATGGAAAAACATTGGCATGTTATTTCAGAAAAAGTCAGATTTTATATCAAAATACCTACGTTAGAACAATGCTATATATAACTATAATATATATCTCAATTCGCGCTTTCGAGACATGAAAAACGCAAGTTGAATTTCGTCAATAGACCCAGTAAAACGGGAGATATAGAACTGTACCCCGCTCCTTTTTTTTAGTCCAAAGGGCTTTGTCCCTTTTACTAAAAAAAAGTTTGTCGTTAAAAAAAACTGTTGTTAAAAGTTAAAAAAATTGTTTTCTTTTTGCGATTTTGTGTCAAATCAGTCTGAATGTCCGTTTCACTTTTCATATTGTTGCCACCAAATATTATCGTCCTGTATTATATCTGAAGAAATTAAATAATGAAGAATCAGCATAAATGTATGTACGTTTCGCGCATTGTGATAAAATGACGGTACCTAGATCCATCAAATTTTGAATGAAGTAATCCTGCTGCGAATATGGGCATCTGGAAGCCCAAATTTCAAACTTGAAATTTGTTTTATTATCGATTTCATATTTTGTAAAACTTTAACGAATTTTTAATTAACAAACTCAAGGATTTCAAAAGCGAGTAATGGTAATATTGTACAGAAGAAACATTTTTATCTGCAGCGCATGAGACTGTGTATCGGAAATTGTAAAGATTTATTAACTCAATTTAAAATTATTTTTCGATATTGCTCTTGAACTGAATTTTATGGTTTTTTATGGTTGAATGTGTATGAACAATGTGTGCGAAGAACATGATATTTAATAAATAAAGGTAACACACAAAATGTTAAAAAAACGCCCCTTTGGACGTAATTTAAGATCTGAAACCTTTTAGATATTTAGTCCAAAGGGGCTTTGTCCCTGAATGACTATTGTTTTCGTTTTGCTATTTTTGTGTTGGAAACATTTGTGTGGTTTTAGTTAATTAATTCCAGTGTTCAATTTTAGAACCCCACAAACACTAACAAGCGAATAATCTCTTTAAGTGTGAGAATAAACACGTAAAACGTATGAAGGGTTAACTACCCTTTTTTTCTCAGAAAACGTACAATCAACTCCTAACTCGGAGTATACACAAAGCCTCAGCTTGGGCTTGAACTTAAATACTTATGAATTTTAACTAAACTAAGCTTAACTAAAGCTATATGAAAGATATAGCCGAAGCTATCAGGTTTCTAAATAGTGTGAACTTAAATATTAATTAAATCGGCGAAGCCAAGCAAGGGCATAAAGTATGGCCGAGTATAGTAGCTAAGAAAGAATGTAGTCAAAAGGCAAACGCTCGCCAGTCAGGAAAATCAGACTCTCTCTCTCGAAGTCCGCGAAACATCGACTTAAATAGTACTTTTACTCATTTGCATTACCTGCGTTTCTGAAATTACATTCTGGTAGGAAAATGTAAGCTGAAATTAGAATAGCTAGAAAAGGTGCATAACTTAAAATAACTATTCATAAAATTAGGATAAACCTTACATATTAAAAGTCTTTTCAAACTTTTCAAACTGTTGCCACAAAATATTGCAGCCCTGTATTATATTTAATGAAATGAAATAATGAAGAAACTGCATAAATGTATATATATTTCTCCAAATGTGAGAAAACAACGGTACCTAGAGCCATCCAATTTTGAATAATGTGCGTTTCCACCCGAATATAAGCATCTGGAAGCTCGAATTTGGAATTTGTTTTATTATCTATTCCATATTTTGTAAAACTTTAACGAATTTTTGATGGACAGACTCAAACGATTTAAAAGCGAGCAATGGCAACACTCTACGGAAAAAAGAAACCTTTTTATCTAAAGCTTGCGGAACTGTGTATCAGATACTCTAAAGATGTACTCATTTTAAAATTATTTTGCGATATTGCTGTTGAACTGAATTTTATGGTTCAAATGCGAAGCACATGATATGTAATAAATAAAGGTAACACACAAAACGTTAAAAAAACGCCCCTTTAGACGTAATTTAAAATCTGAAACCTTTCAGTTTTTTTTTGGAGGGGGGAACAGTGTACATTCACAATAAATTAATGTTTAGCTACACGACTGGCTCCTACTCTATCTAAACCGTGTAATTTGCTGCACCCAGCAAAGCCGAGGTTAGAATATCAATATAATCAATAGTAGGTGACCAACTAATTCAACTACAAGATTACTAAATCAACCAACGGGGCATAATTTCAGACCTAACTCGCCTACCGAGAATTCTTAAAACTGCTGCTTAAATACTGTTTCCTAATTTACTTAGATTTGTAATATATATCATTAAATTTTCATTCTAGGAGGAAACTGAAATTGAAGGGAAAGGAAAGTTTCTTAAACTAAAATAATTGGTTAAAACAAAATAAAGTCTATACAATACATAGTGCTCATATATATAGTTTTAAAAAAAATTTCATCAGTTAAATTAATGAAGTAATGTGTAAAAACGATTTTTGTAAATTATAAATTATATTTATTATAAAATTCTATATAGAATATATAGAATTATAAAGAAATATTCAAAATCCCGGTAAATTTTTAATAAGCACAATTATAGTTTTTATATTTCATTATTTGCTGCAATGATAACACAAATCAAAAAATTTAAATGTTGCCTTATAAACAAAAACAAACTATTTTAACTATTTTGCCTGCCTCATAGACAACATTTAATGATTTTGACTAAACTCCCGAACATAATGTCATAAAACGTAGCATATTTTTGTTACAGATGTGAAATAGATCCTAGCAAACGAGAGCAAATATTATAGTTTTGTTAATGTATAATTCTGGTAACACCGCGAATATAAAATTAGTAACTCGATAAACTTGAGTTGGGTGCAGATTTAGTTGAGATTTCAATCGATTTCGCGGGCAAATGGATACAGATCCCTTCCAGATTTCTTTGCTCCTGACGAAGAGTGAACTGTACCTGTTTGCCTTCGAAATCGATTGAAATTTTGATTACATTACGCGAAACTCAGAGTTGTTGTGTTTACTAATTTTACGTTTCACTTGGCGTGTTTCTTTTCTGTTTTCATTTTCGCTACCACGGATATACTTCGGTATCTGTGAAATAGAGCCACATTTATAGAAGGCAATACTTTAATTAATGCGAAAGAAATAAGATGTTATTACTGAAAAACTCTATAAACCTCAGTGATGTAGCTAAATATCAGGTGTTTAAACATAATTTAATTTACTAATTAGCAAGCGAAAAAATTGCCGTATGTCATAAAAAATCACCGAAATAATAATTTATAATACATGCATTGATGCTAAACTAAAACAAAAGTATCGTAGAAAAGAGAAACATTTTTTATTGCCGAGAGTATCACTTTCACTGATTCAAATCAGCAGTAACTATCCCTCTTCATAGAGTTTTATGAAATCTCATGATATTGCTTCCTTTTCTGAATATTTTATAGGTATAATGGAATCTTTTTCCTTACCCATCGTACGTAGCTAGTAGCTTCTCAAGAAAGAAATAACAGCGGAAATATAAAAATTCAATATTCAGAACAATTCTGCCCCACAGTTTGCAGTAACCATCCAGAAGTTCCTAAACCAATTGCCTGTAATTTTCGGATTCTTTATTTACCTAAAAACCCGCACACCATTTCACTAAAGCTTTATTACTATTTAATTTCTTATGAAAGTTTCCATCCTGTAGCAGTCTCCAAAACTGCGGGGGGAGGGTAAAGAATACTCCTTATTTCACTTTCACGTCAGCATGATTTGAAAACTAACTTCTTTGGGAGATGAAAAATCCTCTTTCGGCAGTTTTGTCCATACCTTTAAGAAATTTTTTTATTAGGCCTTCTACAGAGGTGGCAGCAGCAACTCTTTCGAAGCGGTTGCTATGAGGATAAAACTGTGAAATGGGATGGAGAAAGTTCTTTTGAGGCATTTTAGAGAAACTTCTTGTCGAAAATTACTTTGCTTTATTATCTTTCGGAATATTGTGATTGTTATGCGTACACATGTGTGCGTGTTAACAGAACAATGCTTCCGACTGCAATAACTTTCAAAACAGAGTTTTATCCACCTGAATACCTATTTTTTTCTTTACCAATCATTAAAAATGTATGTACCATATACTTTTTGATGACGACAAATGTTTAATTTTTAAATTAAATAATTTCTAATGAAATCCGCGTGCTTACTTCTGTAGCGATAAAATCGATAGACAACTGATATGATATGACAACTTCATGATTTGTGTGTCATTTGAAAGTTTGTGTCATTACAAACAAAACAAACTATGATTTATTATTATAGGATCATTCTTCGTGCAAGCAATTAAGTAAATATATTTGATTTCGTAACATTACTTCGTGTGAAACGGGTTTAATGATTTGCTATGATATGAAGCGTGAGGAAACATATTCGTGTTCATATATTTCAATAAGATGTAAAAATTGAATTAAGATGATTATTTTCACCTTTGAGGCAAAACTTTTTAACAACGTCAAGTGGTTGTATTTTTAATTTAAAAAACGATTAAAGGTCCTATGACATAACCATTGAAAACTGCTCATAGAATAACCAATTTGCTAAGTACCATGGATGATAAATGCAGTGACAGAGATATAAGAAAATATAGATGAAGCTATAGACAAGAGCGTCTATAAAACCTGACTCCCAAAAACATTACCTGATTATTAGATATCTGGTAGCTAAACCTATTTAACATTCATGTTACATCTCTTCAAGCACATCAGTTTCAATATTTCATCATTTTAATTTTGAAATTACAGTATCTGCATATACAGAGAAGAAGCAATAAACAAAACGTAGTTAAATTATCATTGATAAGCACCTTCAGAAGTGATTTAGAATGATTAAAGCCGTGATTTCGAAAACTTTAATAGTTGATGTCTATGAACCTCGATGTCTTTGGCTTCTCTTTCTCAAAATAGCTAGCCACGGGCAAGCGTCCTATTATTATCTTACAGAATTATGCACTCGAAATTTTCCTACCATATTTTCATGTTACTATTATAAGATTATAATGCCCATATATGAAAAAAAAACTAGAAACATAGTATACTTAAATAACAATGATTTATAAGTCCAAAGCTATTCAGTGTGATTAAAACACTGACTTTTAAAATCTCATGTTTCAGTTGTATAAGCCTCCATTATTCTCAAGGTCACAACATTTCTTTCTCAAAATAACTACCCAAGGACAGAATAATCCTATTTATATCCTTCAAACTTTCATGATGGTTGTAATATTTTAAATGCGTTTACTTGAACAACGGAAGTTTTGAATTCTAATCTCTTTCAACTTTTGTCAAAATTGTTTACTTTAATTTGAAGTTTATAATGGATTTATTTATTGTCAAGCTCATAAAAGTCAAGACGTCTTTACATCTCATTTTATCGTCTTTAGTTTATATAAATTTTATAGTAAATACATGTATATATAAGCAAAAAAAGTAAAATTCTAAAAGCTATCGCCTAAAAGTAAATAGACAGAAGCGAAAAAAGCATTAAATAGAAAAAATAGAAATAGAAATAGAAAAAAGAAATCTACATCACACAGCTGGTTTCAATTCTTATCGTTTCTTTTCCCAACGCACCTGCCATAAATTTAAAATTAGAAAGCTACTGAAAATAACTATACAAAAAGTTTAGTAAGGTGAATGTACAAATAAACATAAATAGCCAATTAAGCATTAGTCAAAAACTACATAACTTTAAGGGAGATCCCAATGAGCTAGAAGAATTAAACTTTAAAGCGGAAAAAATCACGTTCTTGTACTACTTTCTAAAAATTATATATATATATATAATATAATATAAGGTGAAGTACATATGAATTAAAGTGACTTCATATAAAAATCTTATAATTTTAATAAAAGACTTACTACTTAAACATAATTTTGATGTTAAAAACGCAAAAGTTTCTGACGTTTTTTATATCACATTTTACTGTAAGCTTGCTGGTAACTCTTTCAGTCATCAGCAAAGTCTGACAAATGGGCTGTTATATAAAATATTGCAGAACTGGCAACTGTTATTCACTTGCCATGAATAGTGGGGATTACTCTTGTTCCATTTGTGACACTCCTACTCCTTATTTACGAGGAGTTCGGTTGTAAAGATTAATCAAATTTTTCCATTGTGAACGTTCACGCTGTAAGTGGTTAGCACGTTATCTAAAAACTGAAAGACTCGAGGGTTTGTATTCCGACAAGAGCACAATTAAGTTTTCAGGTTTTCTACATCGAAACTAAAAAATCTCTTCACAATAGTAATGATTCCAGACATTTCAGAGATACGAAATCTACTCATTCATTTGGGATGACAGATATTTTTCATTTTCTTAGTTTTCATACTGAACCAAAAGGTCACTAAAGATGAAGTAATTTAAAAAGAACTATCAGTTAATTGGTCTGTACATAAAGGTTTAGCGGAAATCTCTATGGTAGTGATTGTCAATTTTTTCTTCATCACAAAATCAGGCTTTTTCTGAAATGACATGCCAGTGTTTTTCAAACATTTCGATTCTGCAACTCAAACTATGCCTAAATATTAACAAATTTTGTAAATTTTGGGGCGAAATTTATGGAAAAATTAAAAAATTTATCTTTGGGCACTCTTTTCAGTTTGTGCCAAGAATAATTCACTTGGCGAACTTCTTTATTTATAGCAACCCAGTTTCCTTTCCTTTTTTTCATTGCACACGAGCGTAAAAAGTTCATCATTCATACTTTCAATTAATTTTAACAAAGTGTGTGAACCACATTTCGCGTTATTCTCGCTTATAACAAGTATGCCAAATTTCAAAACGCGCAGTATTTATTGAAAAAAAAATTTTGAATAAAAAACTCTAATTTTTTGCAGGCATGCTTAAAAATACATCTACTTTAAGATCATGGTAAAAATTTTAAAGGTTATAAATTCAAAATTTTTTTCGAAAAATTTATAAAGAATATTTAAAAATACAAATTTAAAAAATAAATCATAAAATATGGGATAATTTTTTGGAGTGAACCTAAATTTCGAAATGTGAAAGGGAGAATTAAATAAATTTAATTAAAAAAGAGATATTAATAAATATATATTAAATTCAATTAACATTGAGGAGCTAAAATTTTGAGAGCAAAATGTTTTAGTGATTTTTACAAAACTTGGTAGTTTGGCATAATTTGAATCGCAGAATCGAAATATGAAAAAAAATTGGCATGTCATTTCAGAAAAAGTCCGATTTTGTGTCAAAATCCCTATATTAAGCAATGCTATATATAAATCTAATATATATCCTAAGCCGCGCTTTCGAAACGTGAAAAACGCAACCGGAATTTCGTCAATCGGCCCAGTGGAACGGAAGATATAGAACTGTCCCTTTTTTTCAGTATACCTATACTATGATTTCTAAAAATAGCGTATTATAATAATTCTCAATGAAATAAAAGTTTGCGTTACAAAAGAAACAGTATATTTAGTTAACGATAAATTTCAAATTACATTCAATGCGAAACTGAGTTCGATATTTTTTGATACCTTCATTCATATTTGGGGGTAAAAATGGTAATGGTACTCTCAATTCCTGATCCAGGTTTAAAAATCTGGATCTTTTTTTCGTTTTTATGTTGCGAATATGTATTTTGCCAAAAAATTCATTTTCGTACAAACAGGATGCGGAAAATTATAACAGCATACTTAAAGTTTTTTTTTTTGTTATATTGTCGGATAATCTTCTTGAAGATTAATCTGGAATGAATTAATTGAATCTTCTGAATGATTTGAAATTGAATCTCGGTTATTACAAGTCAAAGTTAATTCTTCCTCTTTTTTTTAGGTTAATTCATGCGTATGTCGTTTACTGCAAATCTATCAATTTTTTTATTTATAAGTTAGAAAGTAATAAACGATATTTTGCTCTGTATTGTTGACTGATCAATAAATATTTTAGAAGTTACTTTATAACAGTCTTTTGTATCTGATTCAGATTTTTCTAAACTACCTTCTTGTGATTTATTCTTCCATAAGTATTTTTTAGCCCAAAAGAGCGTTAGCCTGAATAGGCCCCAAATATTTATATAGAAACGGGATTACGCGCAATCCACCTGAAAAAGGCTGTATCAGTTTTCAAACTGTTGCCACCAAATATTATCGCCTTGTATTATTTTTCAAGAAATTAAATAATGAAGAATCTGCATGCATGTGTTTATGTTCCTTGCGTTGTGAAAAAACGACGGTGTCTAGGACCAACAGATTTTGAATAATCCATTTCTTCACTTTAACATGTCCAGCTGAAAGCCCAAATCCTGAATCTCGAGTTTTATATTTCATATTTTCTAAAACTTTAATAAATTTTGATTAACAAATTCAACGATTTGTGAGCGAATAGCAGACACCGAACGGAATAAAATATTTTTATTTTTAGCGGGCAAGACTATCATCGGAAGGGATATGCAGTTTTTAAATATTTTGTGATTTTGTTTTGTTGTTGAATTGAGTTTTATAAAGCGTAATTGGGAAGAACGTAATATTTAATAAATAAAGTTAATACATAAAGAGTTAATAATAAAAATACAAAGAACGTTGTAAAAATAATATCTTGTAAAGTAATATATATTGCTAAGAAAACTGAACGTTGATATGATAAACTGAGAAAAGACTGAAAAAAAAATAGAAAAATGTGTGGCAGCACTTAATACCGCATCAGGAATTCGAGAAATAGGCTTCTGTGCTGCTTTTGAACTTTTCGTAATATTGCTGATGAGTTGTGTACGGAACAAGTGCAAAGAAAATGTTGCGTAATAATAAAGCTAAAGAGACAAAAAGAAATGGGTTAGCAGGGAGTGAGTGCAGGAGCAGACTGGTAGACTGCGTGCTCAGCGAGAAGCATAAAAAAATCTTAACAGGTGCTTTTCGGCGACCTTTCAAATCTGAAGAACCCTTTCAGATTTTTTTAAAAATCTTTAACAATTTATCAATTGACGTTAAAATATTTTCTTTCGTTCCTTGCATGCTACCCTACTTCTCCGACATCGCTTATTCGCAGTGGTGTCTCGTAATATAAAGATGTATGAAAAATCATACACGCACCGTAAAAAACAGTTTTGCATTGCACAAGAACAGTCACACTATATATATAAGTGTGTATAAAATAATTTTTATTATATGCATGTCGTAAAAGTTGGTGGCACACTACAATAAACCGCGGCACACTAAACTGCCGCCGCACACTGGCTGAGAATCACTGCAGAAAAAACTGGTGCGAGAAGAATCTCACATTAAGAAAAGCTGCATGTGAATAAAGAACACTAATTTTCCCACAAACGGTATGTGTTAATGTGTCTTTATTTCGTAGCAGTGGCTACTACTTCTTTATGTGTAATCATGTTTCTATTTTATAACGTGTTTCCTTTCTCCATAACTGTTCTTTTCTCAGAATGTCGCTTCCAAGGTGGATCTATGTACCACTTACACCCCGACAGCAGGTACGAGGAAATACATCAATTCTTTAGAATCTCCCCTAACTTTAAAGAGCTTGGGAAAGGATCGAGACCCAGACGAGCAATCCAGGTGATCCAGGTGTACATCACATGTTAATTTGAAGCGAGTATCTTAGTTTCGGCGTATTGACAAAGAAAATTGGGCTTTCACCGGGATTCGAACCACTGATCTTTTTACTCGATAACTGGTGAAAATGCAACCGCTTACACCAAGAGACCATGTATGAAACAATGTAAAATTTCCTCATATATTGCCAGATTACCGAAGTAAATTTAATTTGGAATGAAATGAACACAATATTTTAGGATTTTGCTTGTTTTTCCTATGCAGTTTGAATGCTCATGTAATTATTGAGGTGCTTATATTACTTTTGTAATACATAATTTTGGATTGAGTTCCTAGTGCTGCAATGTTTCATGATAATTACAGGAGTCATTACAAGTACAAAACCTGTACAAAAACTTCTGCTGTGCGTACGTACATATTTTCAAGAATTTCTGTTTCATTCTAAGATATCAATATACCCACTACATCAGATTACCTAGATTGCCTTTGTGTGATATGTAATTTGTGAAAATTATATTCATACTGCTTGTTAGTTTTTTTCCTGACAATAAGCCACAATCAAAATTTTGAACCAAAGTCTTGCTGACGATACACTTCGATTGATATCTTTAATCCTTCTCACCAATTTCCCTGACTTAACTCTTTTCGTACTATTTAAAAGAACATATTCTCCTTAAGGCTTTTTGACATTTTAGGAAATGGAAGAAAAGATAGTTTTCGGTAGTCACAGATGACAAAACGTTTCTACGAACACTTAATCTTTCTCCCCGTCTTCCTATAATTTTTTCTTGTTACTCACTAAATTTCCTATTAGTTTTACCTGAAGACTTATGAGATAATAACTGGTATTCTCTGCTCAAGTGAACATTCTGCGCAGTGAACCGGGATAAATCCTTATCATTTTCCTTATTACAGGATTAAAAAAGCTTACAAGTTTGGTTAAGACTTCATGCTTTCTTGGAAAAAAAGTTTGAACGCAGGCAGTTTTACTAAAAATTTTTTTTAAATGTCGTTTTTAAATTATGCAGTTTTTTAAATGACCCAAGGTTACAGTTTTTATGCATTCATTTGTTCCAGAGATTTAGCATATTCAAAAAGTTACAAGACAGAAGTTAGTACAGCGAAGAAAATGCTTATGATTCAAATGTCTACTAGCGCATAAATAAAAGAAAATAGAAACTTTAAATGTATAATTAGAAATATAGTTCAGAACTCAAACCAACGGGACGTTTGATATCCATATTGTTTATTTTTCTGTCTAGTTATTGTAAAAGTAGGCTTGTTACTGATTTATTTACTTATATAAAAATAATCCACAGTTAGCTTACAAAAATATGAGATGTCTTTATTTAAGTTAAGACAGAAAACATTTACTGCACTTTGTATTAAATATGTACTTACTGCAACTTTTACAAGAGAAAAAATTGCAATTTATAAAGTACGCATAGTAGTATAATTTTATTATGAAGAAAATGATTATCTTTTCTAATATTGTTAGGAGATTTTACCTTAGAACGTCATGGATAGCATTAGTTACTAGAATTCAGAATGTTTTTATTACGGATATTTTATTCTTTCGTTTACTGCAAACCTATTTTATGCGAAATATTTACAGTTCTCATTTCTACCTGTATTACCGAGATATTTTCTCAGGTTAATCAGTTATTATTTCCAACATTTTAGTTTTGGCTTTGGAATGTTAGCAAAATTATGTTTCCTCCATATTACAATTGACAAATACTGCATTAGTTTTTTGCTACATGAAAATAAAGAAATAAAGAATTAGAGAAGTCTATACTTTTGCAGTATGAAAAATCGTTCTAAGTGAGAATGAACGGAAGTCAAGTTCTTATAATTTTATTTTTTCATAATGAGTACAAAACTTTCCGAAATATAAGTACAGGAACTAGAAGAACGCATTTTTTACTAACGCATATAATTTTAAGATTTCGTTATTTGTTCAAAATTAATTTTTTTCAACTTGCCAAAGCATGAATATTTTCGTCATTGAAAACTCTTCTGTAATTGAAAGTAAAGAACTACTACAAATGATTGCAAAAATAAAAGCTGGGTAAGGGGAACGGGTATATGTATATACTTTTAGTATTGTAGATTGCAATAAAAAAGAGAGGTGAGTAACCAGATATTATAATAGTTCCATTTGAAAAGTTTCAATCTTCTATGGCTTATCATTTTTTGAGTTATACGAAATAAACACGTACATACTTACGAGCGACAGACGTCATGAAAGAAAGCTATTTTCAATCCATTTTAATCCATTTTACAATCCGTTTCGGATATAAAATGGCTTCGGTAACAATCAAAAAGGACATTTCTGTTAAATATGACATCCGAAATTTTCCGTGATTATAATACTTCCTTTACTTCGTACAACGAAGCAGAAAATCTGTTTCTCCATCTGAATTTACAGCTGTTTTTGCATTGAATATTATGAAACAACGGTAATTTAATTTTTCTTTTACTTCTCATTGTAAATTTTCGCTTAACTGTTTGATTTCAAATGAATATCGAAAATATTGCTAGTATTAGAAGCATTTCATTTTACATAATCAAAGAGTTTTGGTACGCTACCGTTCATTGATAAAATTTTATGCGTATTTCAATAGAACTTACAATAAATGTCTTGAAATAAGCGAAGAAAAACATTTCTTTCGTTTGATATAAAAAAAATATGTTCCAATTTGAATGCCTGCGTTTTTTTCGTGCGTTGGTTCGTCTAAACGGAGGAGAAAAGTTTGAAATCTAAACATCAACTTCCGCTCCAAAATTATCAAGTTTTCTCATAAAGTTGAAGTGAAAAATCACCACTTTACAAATCTTTTGCATCTAACTGCTTAGTTAACTAGATATATCAGTTCTACCGTTTTATGCCGATGTTATTAAATTTACGATAAAATATATCTGGATTGAAAATATCGATATGTTGAAAATACATTTGATATACTTACACTGCATTCTCATTTAGCTTACATTACAGTACTACCTGAAATGGGCTTAATAGTCTACAGAGGCACGAAATGATTTAATTCAAAGGTATTTGGTAAGAAAATATTGCTTTACAATGCTCTTTTTTACTATTTATCGACAATTTTACTGAAAGTCAAAACCAATATTGTTACGTAGGCACTTACCATGATGCAGTTGAAAGCATACCGTGTTCACAAAGGGAGCTAAATTATACTCTATTTAAAGAACGCTTGAAGAACTGAAATAAAATTACCAGCTGAATTGCATGGATGAACTACAGTAACAGAAATCAAATGTATTTCATTCCTGAAGTGGCTCGAGAGTAGCTCACAGAACGTACTGAGGTATCCACTCTTTTTGGAACGCATAGTATTTTTGGAATGGTATTGCTCTGATTGTACAATACGTTTTTTTCCCCACTACATATTTCTCTGAATCAAGCAAGATCATATTGTGTTTTTTTCACGTTGCACATATCGATACGTTGCACGTATCATATTGCACTGCATACTCCAGTGTAACTAAGAATAGGAAGCGAGATTTCAACTGAATATTCTTCACTTTCTGCATATTGCTTTTGCACCACCGTAAAACTGAAATTAAACGTTGGAGTATTGCCGAAAGACCGATAAAAGCTGTATTTGATGTGTTCCATGAGAATAATCCAAAGGAAGAAAAAATTCTAATTGGATGTTCATTGTATAGGCAGACTCATCCCACAGAGTTGAAGAGATTAAGAATAAATGGCCAACGATATTAGTAATACTCTGGTTTACTTTGGTAATTAGCAATACTCTGGTTTTCACATCAAAATTTAGAAATTTGTTTCCATTTTTGGGAGAAGAAAAATATTTACATCCCAAAGAATAAGAAGAGCTTACTCTGATGCAACAGTTTCATCTAAAACGTCTTATTGTTTTAAAAAAGAAAACCATGTGATGATCCAGAAACTAACGAGGTGAAAGCCAGTTCCTATGAGAAGAGTACAGCAATTATTTTACCAAAGTAGCGTAACAAGGATGTGCAATGAAGATTGTATTTATTAAATCCAAAGTAATTCTTGTTTACTCAAGCACTCTCCAGGAGTTCTTCCTTATCTTCGAGGGTTATTTAAATTAACCATTAACGTACTGTAAGACTCAATCTTGAGAAATCTAAAAGAGACACCTTCGTAACTTGATAACCATCTTCAAACTTTCAAGTCTAAATGGTGAAGTTTATTTTTCAGCTGAAAAGGAAGTGACTTTTAAGAAAACTGAATTACAACAAAGGAACTTTCGAAAAGGTGTATGAGTGATAATAATATTTAGCATATATCTCACTAAATTTTGTTTTGAGTATAAATCTTTTATAATAATTAGAGGAATAATATGGCTCTTAGAATGTACACCACTAGCCTCAAACGTAGGACACATAGATAATTTACTGACATACTAAGATTACTGGCAGTCGATAGACATGCATTTAAGTTTTAATACAATTTGCATTAAAGAAGATGTAAATTGCGTAGGATCTTAAAAAATCATATTTTAGGCAAGGCCAAACCGTGGCTAAAGAGCACATGCTTCCTTGTCTTCTTAAAATATCTTGCATCGCTGCAAACATTAATGTTACTTATGAAATATAATTTAATTTCAAATTAAATTATATTTCAAAGTACAAATTGGCTTCAGACATTAAAAAAGTAATCAGTAATTTTATTTTTTAAATTAAATATTTATTTATATTATTATGTGTATAATAAAACTGCGCACATTGTGCAATTTCGAATGATGCATCGTGCTTTGGTCGTTAAAGTAAAAACTGTATGAG
Source organism: Stegodyphus mimosarum (assembly GCA_000611955.2). NCBI lineage: Eukaryota > Metazoa > Arthropoda > Arachnida > Araneae > Eresidae > Stegodyphus > Stegodyphus mimosarum. The sequence continues at coordinate 45,902 of KK112227.1, read as the reverse complement.
ACTGGATGACAGTTTCTTGCAACAATCCGTCGAACGGAACATTCCTAGGAATTTTGTTCTCAGAACTAGGTTATCACCTTCAGTTAGTTGTATATAGCAAAAAGAAATCAATTACCGTTCGCATTCCCGAAAGAGAATTCCCTAACACTTTCTAACTCGCTTCTGATAGGCTAACCTACTTGCAATAAGCAATATTCTGGATAGTGGACCAAGCAGTTGAGTGTAGGAATCTACTTTCCAAGCTAATTCTGGGAGAGCACGTTTATTGGAAAAGATATCTGATGCTTTTCGCCTCCTTCAGAGTGATAAGGCTTTAAGAAGCAAAAGTCAGATAAACAAAAAGTAATCCAAATTGAAATAGAAAAAAAGAAACAAATAAAGATGGAAATATCTTTGACTGCAGTTTCATTCTTGTTATGACAGACTCTGTGTAAGTTGCAATATTTCAATTGCAAGTTGGAATATGAGGTCAAACGAAGAAGGGTTTTCCACTCCTCCCATAGGAGTGGAACTATGAGTTGACTAAATTTTGTATAAAAATTATTGTTATCCTCAAACATTTTAAATTCAGATAATTCCGTTTTCGAGACTTAGCGATGCTAGTTTTAGAGTAGCTAATCGTGAATGAAACAGCAGAAAAGAGAAATATATGGGCAACACCCGTGAAGATGATGTACCTTAACTTTTACTGAACGGCACGCATAGTTGTAACTTGCATTAAGAAAATTAAGTATCTGATGATCGAGTTATAATCTAATGAATTAATTAAGTGATTTAAAGCTAGATGTGATCTCCGTATGTCAATTCTTACATGAGTTGGTGAAAATGAACTATTCATTCTTAGGCAACATCCTGATAAGTTGACAGGTGGCAACACTGGTTTATAAGAAAATATTTTGGAGGACTAAACTCTACATTTTAAACGAAATTTAAGGATCTACCTTCCGTTTAGCATATGCACGTTGATTGAAAACACTGATGATCAAATGGGCTGTGTGTTTATCATATGTTGAATGCGTGTACTTCTGCAAAATGGAATGATCATCTTCAAAAAATAATAGTCTATTTCGATCTGAAATAGATTAAAAATTGCCTTTACTCATAATTTGCCAAACGTTTCCATTAAATTGGATAGTGTACATACTATCTATGCCATTCAAAGTCCAAGTTATTCTTCATTAGTTATTAAAAACAAGAATTACTTAAGGAGACCGAATCCACAACCTGACATCAAACTTACTTAGATTAGAGTTAATATGGGATAAATGAGAAAAGAAAATAACTTGACAAAGAAACAACTTACAGTAAGGAGGGGAAAAACAGTACTTAAATAAATCTACTTTGATATACCATGAATGTTTGACATAAAGAGTGGGAGGAAGATATCGAAGGTTCAAGAAATTTTAATTTTCTACCAAAAATTACTAATAAACAACTATTTTATAATGGTTGCTTTAAGAAGTCGTAGCTTGTTCTGTTTTCGTTTCTTCTTAAGAAATCTGCACGTATCAGAGCTGTGCATATATAGAGAAAAGGGAAGATGCGTATTACTATGTGTTTTCTCGTCCTATCACAAACCTGTTTCGTACCAAAAGCCTCAAAATACAATTAGCTGTGAACTAAAAACTTCAAAGTTTTATCCAAATAATAAAAATAATCTCTACATATAATAAAACAAAAAACAAAGAGTCTGTGTGTGTGTCTTTCGTTCGTGTTGCGAATAAGCTAATAGACCCAGGGCCACGAAATTTGGTACATAGGTGTATCTACACAAGAGCCAGTGCACCTCGAAGCGATTTTTTTTGAAATTCGAATTAGAATATTTTTTATTTTATGTTTTGTGACCAAATGGCGTCATTTTGAGACATAATGGGCTACAGAAAAGCGAGATTTCACTCTATACATTTCATTTTTACATCGTCGTGAAGCGTACACACTTAGCTATTTTACGAACTTAAAATAAATTTCGTATTTCAATAAATCGATTAAATACGAATTTATTTAGGAAGGTGAGCTTAACACCTTTTCGGCGGAATTTTTTTAAAAAAAACTTATTTTAAAAAATGGGCTGTTTATTTTCCTTTGATTTTTGGACACGTTGAACTTTAATTTTTTCGACTCCTTTTAAAAAAAGAATTTTGGAAAAATAATAATATTTTGTATTTTTTTTAAATTTTTTAAATGAAGCTTCCGAATACACTTCTCACATCTTAGATATTTTAAAATGTAGTTTTGGCAACAATTTTCCTTTCTTATTGTTGTTGATAGATTTTTGATGAAATTGCATCATTTTGAATAGTTTCATTCTTTTAAAAATTTCGGTTTGGCAACAATTTTTCATCGTATTTCTTATGTTACTGTTTTTAAGAGACTGAAAAGTTTAAGAAATTAAAAAGTTGTTTCTTTTTGCAACGGTAAATTGTTTAATTACTTTATTAGGATAATTAACATTTTACAAGGGATATTGTTTATTTCATTGTAATATTATGTTTTAATTATATATAATTTTAATTATAAAAAAGTTTTGCATGATATTTTTTAATCTGTTTAAGTTCTTAATCTGTTTATACCATTTGAGTTCTTAAGATTTTGCAAAGGGAAGTTGGTTAATTTATTTATTAGGATAAGTAATATTTGTATTAAGGGATACTGCATATTTCATTGTCATTTTTTATATGTATAATACATTTTTATTGATTTCTTTTTTGATAAAGTTGCTCTGCAGAGTAAAATTCTGCGCGAAATGTTTTGTTTTTTGAGTTTCTTTCATGTTATTTTTTGCTTATTTCACTGTTTGTAAGATATTGAAACGTTTTGCATGATTTTTTTGCATGAGCCAGTGCACCTCGAAGCGAGTTTTTCGAAATTCGAATTAGATTTTTTTTTTTTTTTAATTTTGTGTTTTCTGACGAAATCGCGTCCTTTTAAGACATAATGGGCTATAGCAAAGCGAGATTTTACTCTATTGAACAGTTTAAGAAATTGAAAGATTGTTTCTTTTTGCAAAGGTAAATTGTTTAATTAATTTATAGATCTATATTTAAAAGGGCGAGTCTTTCTGTGTGTGTAGGTGTCTTTCGTTCGTACTGCGCGTAAGCTAATAGACCCAGGCCTATGAAATCTGGTACACAAGATGCATCTAGACAAGATGAAATAGTATCAAATTGATAATTTTCTCTCATTATATGAACAACAATGGCACACAGCCATTGTTGCTGATATCAGCACGGAAAAATGAGGGCGATAATTCTGTGCTGTTTTTAAATTTAATGTTTCTCTTGGATACTGGACGTTTGTCTAGAGAAGGCAGCAGGAAGTTGGTTAATTTATTTATTAGGATGATTAATATTTGTATTAAGGGCTATTGCTTATTTCATTATATGCTTTTTATATGTAATGCATTTTCAACTGAATTTTTTTAACGTTGTTCTTTGTTTCTTTTTCGATAAAATTGTTATGCAGAGTAAAATTCTGTGCAGTTTTCAAATTTAATGTTTGATGTTCTCTTTAGGCATTTTTCCGGTACACTTAAAAGCCAGACGAAGGCTGGCCGCGCAGCGGCTAGTACTACTATAAAACCATTACCAACTTACGGAACTGACATATGCCATGTCTAAAAATTACAGACTCATTCTTATTTTGCATGAATTGTTTCTAGAATTTTATTGCTTTTCACTAGTACTTATTTCGTTCTGAATATCACTGAATTTTATATAGCGCGTATATCACATTCATATATATTAGACATGTCTTTCAGAATTTGATTAGAATCTTTATTTATCATATTGTATTTTATATACTACTTCGTTATACATGAACGTATAAGGTATTTCTCCCGTCTTCTTAGCACGCCTTCGTGGTGTAGTGGTCACCACACTCGGCGAGTATTCGAGAGGTCCGTGGTTCGAGTACCGTCGAGGGCATTGCTCATTTTTCATCTCTCCTGCTTTCAAAAATATTTAATGTCTCTAAAAACGCTTTTTCTAATTCTTCGCGTTGCAAAACCTCTGCAACGTCAGGAATATATCCTTCAGTCTTTAAAGTAAGATAACCTGTTCCTTATTATCTTACTCTGCCATGTTACATTTTATGTACCATTTTCTGTATAGATTTTCTTTCCTAAATTAATAAGTAGGTAGTGAGTAAAACCAACACCAGCTATTAATATCTCTGTTCACATATACTTGAATTCCTACACTTGTGAAATCACAGAGAAATATTCTCGTTTTAAGACTGGCTAACAGTGGATGGCGGTAGATCGAAGTTCCTCTAAATTTTTGAACTAATACAAGTAAATATATCGTCATACGTAGCATAGTCCCTTTTAAGCGACATCAACGGGACCGCGCTCAGAAGCTTTTTTGTGTAATTGACTATACATGTCTACATTTAATTGCTTATATTTTCGGATGCTATCTGCTGAAATTGCAGCATGTAAAGTCCTTCGGTCGTGTTTTTCATCTATTGACCACATTTAAATGCGTACAGATTATTTGAACATAAAAATGGTTTTATATTTCAGAAGAAAAAATCAAACAACATTGATATTTATTATCACATGAAAGTTACGAAGCTCTTAGTATGATGGCACATAACCTCGAATATCTGCCTGTTTACAAGATTGCCATCGCAATTTTAAAAATTAGCCGGGTATACAGTAAAGCTTCATAACATCATGCACTAATACAGATGAACATCATCTCTCGACAAATCGCATGAAAATTTGCATCTCTTCAATTTCTGTCAATGTAACTTTCTTGTTCAACATGTCCACTTTTTCCTCTTCCTCATCCTTGTCTTTTCCCAAAACGTGTTCG
>KK112227.1:29959-40907 GCA_000611955.2 Stegodyphus mimosarum | reverse complement strand
AAATTTCCTTCTTCCACCCAAAGTTTGCATATTTTCTTTACTAACACTAATCTTCTCCGAACATATAAGTAAAGCCACGATGTCGGGCAGGAACGACGGGCTGAAATTCCAATAGCTCGGTATCCAATGCTTCGGCAAATCTGATCATTCGGCATCTATTCACTGACATTCAGCCATAAGATGAATTTCCTTCGGCAGGATTTTCATTCCCCTGGGCAACGTTCAGAGAGTTTAGGCAGTGATACTGCATTTATGATGAAATAAAATTGAACGATTCAAAAGCTGGATAACATTAATCCAGACTATGGAACAAAGAGCTGTTTTGAATTCTGAATTTAAGTGCAGGAGGTTACACAATATTTATAAAACACTGGTTGCAAAACCAAAAGCTTCCAAGTTAATTTCAATACAAAATACCCAATTTTTATGGCTTCCATTGTGTCTAAATGTCGTGAAGTACGATTATGTAGAAGAAGGCAAAGCTTTAATGCTCCAGTACCACCTACTTTGAGTTACTGGAACCGGTTGAAAGCTTTCCTTCGAAAAATCCCTTTAATAAAAAAAGGTTATTGAATGGACTGAAAGCGATGAAAATGCCCCAGCTATGGAAAGGTTAACTGATGGCATCATAATTCAAATTTTTTAACACTCAAGTAGCAAACGTATTGGAGAATGACAAAGATTCAAGATAGACTATTCAGTCAAGATGACGTGGCGAGAGGCTAGCGGAATGATAAATAAGTTTGTGGAATTCACCACATAGCACAGATAAAAGTATGTAATACTGAAGAGTTAATGCATATTCATAATCTGTGGGATAAAAATTAAAAATTGTGGAATCTATGAAAGTGGACGCATTAATAATGGAAAAAACTGATTAAATATCATTAAACTATGAATAAATTTATTTACCGAATGATTTACTCATTAAATATGCTTACGGAAATGCTATTTAGAAACTTTTAATTTCTCAATAAATTAAGTAAAGCGAAATAAATCCTTTTCCGTCATTATGCAATTTTAGTCAAATAATCTGCCATATTTAATAATTATGATGTCGTTCAAGTTTCGAAAGTACCTTTTTATATGATTTATTGGACACTTTTTTTTGTAAAGTTATGAAGTAAGAAGAAAACATTTGTTTAAACATTTCCATTACTTTTTACATTATCCCTCAAAATATACATGCCCTTCGCAACAGAGGGCTGCATGGTAGACATGAAATCCGATAACGAGAACACCTTAAAATAATCTTTATATCTTAAACTAATTATAATATATCAAATGGCTTTGTCCCATCAGGAAATTAGTAACTCGCAATTTAATAAATAAATGAATGTTTACCTGATAGGTCTGGTTCTGAATCGCCGGCGTTGTCTTGAATCATCAGCTTCAATCCTTTAGACACGAACACTTTATTGACGATATTTACAAAACACTTGAAGATTTATGCCAATAACTGCATCATTATAAAATTATTAATAACAGCTATCTTTACAATAAAACATTAGCTGCTCAACGATGAAAGTCTCAAAGTCTCAATACAATACCATTCCGGTAGAATCCTTTCATCTCTCTGCCAACTGTCTGGAACAGCGATGGTGTCGTAGCTGTCTGTCACAGCGCCACCTCTAATGGCGCCATCGGAGATTTCCCATCAGTCATCGGAGTTTCCACATCCTCCGGCCCAGAAAGACAAGATTGTCTTTTATCTTCAGAATCAAGTTCCAAGGGATACAGATGTTGTACAGCTCTTTTTAAGAACGTCCCATTGTGTAATCTCACAGTGCAAGCTCGGATGCTGCCATCACGGCCTGTATGTGTCTCGGTTACTAAGCCACATTTCCATAACAGTCTTGGTTGGTTATCATCATGGATCAATACAAAGGTGTTTTTGCTGATCTGCTGGGGCAAATTGCTCGTAGCACATTTATGAGCAGATTTCAAATCCATTAAATATAGCAGTTTCCATTTCTTCCAAAAATTGTTCAACAAGTTCAATCTATATTTATATCTCTTTTCCAGGTCTGACTTCGTAGAAGAGATTGCAAATATCTTTTCAGGTGGTAAAGCGGTTATTCTTTTTCCAATTAGAAAATGTCCTGGACATAATGGACTCGGCTCATTTGTTTCACTATAAACATAAGTCATCGGTCGGGAGTTGATGATGGCTTCCACTTCAGTTAAAGTTGTTTCAAGTTCTTGGTACTGTAAACAAGCTCTCCAAAGGATCTTTTTGAGACAGGTCTTAATAGATCGGACAAGCCTCTCCCAGAAACCTCCCCACCAAGCTGCTCTCTCGACTATAAATTTCCACTGGATCCTGTTTTCACTAAAAAAGTCCTGGACATCTCTATCCTTTATTAAGTTAAACATTCTTTGAATGTCTTTATCTGTTCTTTTGAATGTTTTAGCGTTGTCCGAGTAAATAATTTTACAAATTCCACGTCTTGAAATAAATCTTCTTAACGCTAGCATAAATTCTGCAGCAGATAAGTCATTCACAAGTTCAAGGTGCACAGCTCGTATTACGGCACAAGTAAACAATGCAACATACACCTTTTTCTCATTTTTTGTATATAGTGGTCCTAGAAAGTCTATGCCGCAAACTTCAAATGGTAAAGCTTCTCTGATTCTGTCTGGAGGTAGAGGAGACACATTTTGAGAGTAAGGCTTTGCTCTCAAACGTTGACAAATGAAACAGTTCTGCAAAATACTTTTCACCCTTTGTCTTCCTCTGAGAATCCACATTTTTTCTCTAAGCTGAGCAAGGGTTTCAGCAATTCCAGCATGAGCCAGTTTCTCATGAGCATATTTGATCTGCAGGTCCGAAAAATGATTCGAATTAGGCAAAATAATAGGATGAACTTCTGCAAAGGTCAAATTTGAGTTCTGAAGTCTTCCGCCTATTCTCATTATTCCATCTTCATCCAAAAATGGATTAAAATTCGCAATCCTAGATTTACTAGAAATTAGTTTCTTTTTCTGCAAGCATTCTATTTCTTCTGGAAAATGAGCATCTTGAGTTCTTTTAATCCAATATTTCTCAGATAATAGTATTTCTTCTGCTTCAAGTGGTTTCAAATTCTTTGTAGAAGTTTTCGTATTGTTAATAAATCTAAAAATCCAGGCTGTTATTCGTAATAATCTGGATAATTTGCTATATTTCTCTATGTCCAAAAGGTCTTGCTTCAAATTTACTACACAGCTGGCTTGGACCGTTTCATCTTTCTTCAATGAGGATCTTCTCTCTTCTTCTACAGCATCAATTTCATATGTTCTATCTTCTTCTGGCCAAGTAGTTTCCTCTTGTCTCAGCCATTTTGGACCCTGCAGCCAATCTCCACCTTTAAATAACAATTCTGAAGTTTTTCCTCTTGTTTGTAAATCTGCAGGATTATCAACACCAGGACAATGTGACCATTGATCTACATTTGTTTTCTCTTGAATTTCACGAACTCTATTTTGAACAAATGGCTTCCATGAATAGGCATTTCCTCTAATCCAATGTAAAACCACCTTGGAGTCTGTCCAAAATCGTACACTGATGTCTAAGTTCTTGAATACATTATTCACCACGTAGTTACTCAGTCTTGTTCCAATAACTGCAGCTAGGAGTTCTAAACGTGGTAAAGTTACTCTTTTCAAGGGTGCTACTCGAACTTTAGCAATGACAAAGTTTGTGAACACTTGCTGATTATTTGTTTGGTATCTAACGTAAATTACAGATCCAAACGCCTTTCCACTAGCATCAGTGAAACAATGAAGTTGAATATTGTATATCTGAAGTTTAGAATTATCTCTAAATAAATGTCTAGGCAACTTAAAATGTTCCAAGGTTTCAATCCGCCTACACCAATTAATCCATTTTTTATTAAGTTCTTTATTTAATTTATCATCCCAGTTTAAGCCAGTCTTCCAAATTTCTTGCATAAGAATTCTTCCTATCACTGTGAATGGATTCAAATAGCCTAATGGATCATAAATACGACTTATTAACTGTAACGCTTCCCTTTTAGTTATGCATTCATTTGTTTTCCGATTTTGATTTAAAATACCTTGAAATTCTACCCTTAAATTATCCTCCTTTGTATTCCATTTATATCCTAAGACTTTAGATTCTATAGGGCTTCGATATTCAGGATTCTCATTTGAGTTGAAATGATTTTGAAGATCAATAGAATTTGTCGACCATTTCCGCATATTAAAACTAGCCTCGTTTAAAATTTCTTTTACTCCTGCATAAATTTCTAATCCTTCGTTTACGTTATCTACTCCAGCTATTAAATCATCGACGTACAAACAATCGTTTAAAACATTAAATATTTCTGGAAATTCTGTTTTATATTTATTAATGTGGTATTTAATTGTTGCAGATAACAAGAAAGGGCTTGGTTTTGCACCAAAGAGTACTCTAGTCATTCTCAAAATTTTCAGATTAAAATCCTGGTTTGAAACTGGAAGATCATTAATCCATAAAAATCTAACAGCGTCCCTATCTTCCCGATTAAGGCTAATTTGAAGAAAGGCTTGTTCTATATCGCCACTGAAAGCTATCTTATTTAATCTAAAACGAAGTAAAATCATTAACAAATCGGGATTTAAATTTGGCCCAGAATGCAAACAATCGTTCAAAGAGATAGAATCATTCAAATGAGATGACGCATCAAAAACAACTCGAAATTTTGTGGTAGTCTTATCTTCACGTATTACTGCTTGATGTGGCATGTAATATAATTTAGAACCCGCCTCCGTATCTATTGTTTCAGCTATTCCCATTTCGAGATAATTATCTAGCACCTGTTTATATTTCTGGTAAGTCTCGGGTGCCCCTTTAAATTTACGCGTTAAACTATTTAGCCTTTTAAACGCCAAACCATAATTATCCTTCAATTCATCAGTTCTATCATTCCACGGTAAGCGCACTTCATATCTATTTCCAACAAGTTGAATTGTTTCATTAAAATTCTTTAAAATTTTATTTTCAATATCATTTTGTTCTTTTTCCTGAGTGATACCCATTGACTCTAAATCCCAAAAGTTTTTTAAAACAGTGTTAATTTCTTTATCTTTTTCGAAATTTTCTTGATTTGTAACACATTTCAAAACGTTAATAAATGACTGCTGAGCTATCATTTCATTTGGTTTATTAACCCCATTTACAGTCCATCCAAACATTGTTTCCGACGCAACAAGTGAGTCTGACAGTCTACGTGTTTTTCCCGAAACCATTTTCCAATAATAATCGCTCCCAATTAAGAGAGACAATTTATAATAATGTGAATTTCCATATGTCCTATCCGCGAGTTGTAATTTATTTTCATGAAAATAACGCTTTACTTCCTGACTGGGAATCCCAATTAAACCCTCACTTATTTTTTCTGCTTCTAAAACTTCGATCGAAATGCTGTTATGTCTCGTCTGCGGATTTCTCAAAACAATTTTATATCGTCTGCGCTTTTCACTCTTCGATGTATTAGAACCAAAGGAATGAATCGTAATATTCTCTTCTCCCACGCATTTCAACTTCAATTTCTTTGCAACGCTACTGACTACGAAAGAGCGCTGTGATCCAAGGTCAAACAGCACTCGAATGACTAATTTATTACTTTCACCCAGAGCTAAAACACTTGCGGTTTGCAGATATATTTCCTTACCCAAGTTCTTATTTTGTATAGATGATACTACAGTTTCTGAATTAGAAATGTCACTTTTATTCTCACTAGTTTCACAAATAGCGGTATGATGTTTTCGCGAACATAATTTGCATCTACTTTTAAATTTACAGTCTTTTACTATATGGTTTTTCTTTAAACAATTCCAACACCTGCCTTCTTTTTTTAAAATATCTTTTCTTTCGTTAACAGGTTTCGAACATTTTTCTATTTCGTGATTTTCTTTACAAAATAAACACTTTTGACTATCAATACTGGTGTTTAATAAGGCGGCAGTTGGCGTTTTATTTTTCTTAAAACCCCCTTTAAATGAATTATCTCTATCGCGTTCCTTTTCTCTAACAAATGTTTTATTATTATAAATTTCGTCCGATTCCCCTTTTCGAAACGATAAAGTTTTTTCTCTCGTTACTACCTCCTCTTTTAAATAGTTTAACAATTTACCAACATCCCAAGATTCGGTTTCGTCTTTATAATCCCTATTATAATTTAACATTATAGAATCCGGAATTAGTCTAGTTATTATGGGAAATAATAAATTGCCATAACTTTCCAGTTCAATACCCAAAGATTTTAAACTGCGAATTTGGATTTCACAAGTGTCGTACAGATGACGCAGATCTCTGAGATTCGAAACATTTCGCACAGGAGATAAATTTAAAAACTTGTTTATATGGGATCGGATCAAAAGTTCTTTTCTACCAAATCTATCTTCTAAAATTGTAACGGCAGTATCATAATTCTGTTCCGAAATTGACAGTCCCTGTATAGCAATTTGAGCCGTATCTTTCAGTAAACTCTTTAGATAGGTGAATTTCTGAATTTTGTTTAAGCTTTCGCTTTCGTGAATCGCTGATTTAAACTGACTCCAGAATTCTTGCCAGTTTTCCGAATTGCCATCAAATTTTTCGATGTTTATTTTTGGCAATTTAACAGGAATTCTGTTTTCTGGTGTAGCGTGTATAGTTGCATTTGAGGATCTCCGCTGATTCAATTCTCCGTGATGTGAATATTCTCGTGGTTCAGTATTAGTACTATCCTTTGTTTTTAGCAAATCTCTTATGAAGCAATTTATTTTTGTTTGAATTGAAATTATATTCTCCCGATATTCTTGATTAGCTTCAACTTCTTCTTCTAATTTCCCTAAATCAGTTATTTCGTTTTCTATTTTTTCGTCAAGTACTGTAAGTTTTGTTTCTTTATCAGTTAACTGTGCTTTCTGTTCTTCTAACCAATTTAAAGTTATAGTACTATTCGCATCATTTAAAGTATTGTTTATTTTATTAATCAGTCTCGTAATAGAACTTCTTGTAACAGTCCGCTTTTTTCTTAATTTTTCGATTTCAGTTACGTCGAGTGACATTTTTATTGCTTCTTTCTTATCTTCTATTTAATAATAAATCAAATATTTTCCAGGAACGGGCGTCACGTTAAAGGCGCCAGATAAAATAAATCTTTATATCTTAAACTAATTATAATATATCAAATGGCTTTGTCCCATCAGGAAATTAGTAACTCGCAATTTAATAAATAAATGAATGTTTACCTGATAGGTCTGGTTCTGAATCGCCGGCGTTGTCTTGAATCATCAGCTTCAATCCTTTAGACACGAACACTTTATTGACGATATTTACAAACACTTGAAGATTTATACGAATAACTGCATGATTATAATATTATTAATAACAGCTATCTTTACAATAAAACATTAGCTGCTCAACGATGAAAGTCTCAAAGTCTCAATATAATACCATTACGGTAGAATCCCTTCATCTCTCTGCCAACTGTCTGGAACAGCGATGGTGTCGTAGCTGTCTGTCACAGCGCCACCTCTAATGGCGCCATCGGAGATTTCCCATCAGTCATCGGAGTTTCCACACACCTAAAACCGCAGAACGATTACAGAGTAGCTGTTCTGGTTTGACCCAGCGGAAATACAAGAGTTCTTTTCAATAAAAAAAATCGCATTTCATAATCGTAGAGCAACACCAAAAACTAGTAATTTTGCTGTTCTTTGACCCAACCTAACCCACAGTCTACAAATAGCGATTAAATTTGGGTTTAAAATCAGTATTCGTAAAACGATAGGGCAGATATTTATGACTTTCAAACTGAAGACTTTATGAAAGTCAATGAGGCTAACTAAAAAGAAACAAATTTTATTGCTTTCCTTATCTCTTCTTTAAAGGACAAAGGCAAAATCTGAGCACACGTGCAGCAGATCAGCATGAAATCAATCACGTTAATAACTTAATTTATCTTTTTATAATGAATAATTTCCTCAACCAAGCCAGCCTCTTATTCTAATTGCGAATATTATACCCAATTTAATTGTAGGAATTTGATTGATCAGTGCTGAAAAGGGAAATGCAACAAAAATGACATATGGATAAATGACTGAATGGAACATGTAGATAAATCCGATTGATAAGCTATGAGTAAAATGTCTAAAAAGGAATTGTCGCAGTTCTATTAACTTCTAAATGTAGTGTTTGCTGGTTCAAAAGTTGTGCTGTACTGAGGGTATTTTTCATTCTCTGTTTAGATGAAACTTTGACAAAACTAAGGCTAACGTTGTTTGAAATCTTGCATGGGTAAAATTTTCCTGTTTAAATAATATATATAAGCGTTTTATTTTACTCAATTGATTACCGATCGTAGTATTATCGAAACCTAGCATACAAGACAGCAGTTATTCAGTTTGCAGATGAATTTAGCTACAGAAAAATCGTAAATAACCCACAATGCAATAATCGTGATTCTTTTTGGAACTATATTTTAAAATATCAAGTGTCGAAATCCTAGCTCATGCTTTTATTTAAAAGATAAAGTTATTGTAATTCTTCACTTCTGGAGAAATTGGAATTTATTTAAATGAGATAAATATACATGATTTTATGACTAATTATGTCTTGTATTTACTAACAGATTTTGAGTATCTGTTTCTCCTCTAATACATTTCAGTTCATGTGCAGTGGTAAATTTCAGATTTAAAGTGTTATGTTATCACTGATTACTAAACGTTATGTCTTCTGCATATGAATATGCAATATGAATGAACTATTAGAAAGGTCATCATTTCATGCTGAATTGCTAAAACTACTAAACGGTTTTAGACTATACAAAAAAAAAAAAAAAAAAAAAAAATGTGTACACCACATGATTTCTTTGTACGGAATATTAAATTATACTCACTTTTTCTTGCATTCCATTTAAATTTATTGCATTGAATTAAACTTACTTCGTCGATAGCGCATAAACCACAATAGAATAAATGCACTCTTTAAAATTCACTATATTGGTTTACCATAGCGACACTCTGGCGCTAGGTTCACTTAACAGCGTTACATCGCGTTCATTTTATATCTCAATGCACAAAGTTATGTATATCATCTGAAGAATTATCTAATCATTGCCACAAAGTACTATAATAAAATCAAGTACTATAATAAATCTAAAAGTACTGTAATAAATCTAAGAATACTATAAGAAATCTAAAACGACGGGATGGGGAATAATGTATTTAATGTTTGGCAATGCTATTTTTATTTCATTGTAAAACTTAGAAATTCTTGATTAACAAACTAACGATTTGAAAATGAGCAATGGCAACACTTCTCAAAATAATCAGATTTTTATTTCCAGCGGGGGAGACTGTTATGCTATTCAAGTACTATAATAAATATAAAACGATGCACAAAAGAAATTAAACAAATAAACAAAAAAGAAACATTTTCTCTCAGACGATTCAGTATTTCTCATTCAATTAATTTAGCTCTCACTTCACGACAAGGCACAAATACATAAAAATATCAATATTAAAAATTACGAAGCAGATCTTAAGCACTTGTTTCCTGGAATAAATTTCAGAATGGATTAAGCATGATTTAATTCGCAATATTAAAAGAAGGCGTTTTCTTTGTTATTGCGAAGCTTAGTTTCTCTAAATTGGCAACAAATCCACTATTCTGCTAAGTTTTTAAATGTAAATAAATATAGCTGCTGTGGTAAAAAAATTTGGCTTAGCCGCACTTAAACAACTTTTGAATTGTTGATAATTCTTCAACTATTGCATTCAGGTTAACTAAAGGCCTAAAAACCTTAATAGGAAGATAAGAACAACATAACTCAATCATTTTAAAGCAAAAAATTCGTAATTTACCAACACATAAGAATAAAGAAACTGAGATCACTGAACCGAGTAACAGAGTGGATGTATGTATACATATATTTATATATTTTTGATGCGGCCGATTGCAATCAAAATAGGAGGTGCACATCTACATGTTATAGCAGTGTTATATACAAAATTTCAACGTTAGAGTTTACTCGGTTTCGAGTTATGCGAGATACATACGTACGTACGCGCAGAAGCCACGAAAAAATCTCTTCAGAATCCATTTTAAATCAGTTTTAGAATTTTTTTGGGAAAAAAAAGTCATTTATTCTGTCCTTACGTACAGATGTCACCCAAAACAATCGTTAAATTGCATTCGGTAGAGGTCAAAATAGATATTTTCGTTGAAATATGAGACTCGAAATGTTGCGCGATTACAGTACTTTTTTTTTACTTCGTACAAGCAAGTAAAAAGCTAATATTAGGTTAAGTGAAGTAATTTTAAAAAAAATAATGAAATGGGAAACTTAAGTACTTGACTGCAGAAGTTAGCAGAAAAATTAGAATAAACCATAATGGACAAATGTTGGGCCTTATCTACACAGCACAAGACATCCTTGTGATATCCGAAGATATCGTTCATGAAATGAGAGCTTATCTTCAGTATATTAGGGAATACTTCACCACCACCAATAATGTCACATCCCAATGTATCTCTAGGATATCCTAACACAGGTTTTGTATATTATTATGAATACTTTAAGTCACGTGACAGTATGTTCTCAAAACATCTTCTAGCAAACTCGAAAACTCAATATCTGTAAAGGAGCTAAAAATAAACATCATCAAAGTGTTCGGTTACGGAAGCTCTCAAGAAAATGAAGCACGAATGTCTCCAAAAATGTTAAATGACGAAATCTTTAGGACATCTCAGAATCAATATCTTAAAAGCTCCTGCACAGATTTTGGCAGATAGTAAGTAATACAAGATAATCTCAGAATGTTAAATTACGAAACTTTCAGAAGATCTGAGAACCTATCTTCTAAACCATGACACTGCGACTTAACCTTTTCACATGGACTATAAAGACTAATTTTTTATGTACTGAAGCCATTTAGTCAACTATTTAATCAGCAAGGAAGAAACAAATTCAGC
>KK112227.1:0-29930 GCA_000611955.2 Stegodyphus mimosarum | reverse complement strand
GCCATTTCCTGCTCCGCATTTTAAGTAACAAGTAACAAGTAGTAACAAGTTTTAAATCTCCGCAGTAAAGTAAATTTCTTTGATCCTTATGCAATGTAGTGACTATGTAGTACATGTATGTACCAGCCCCCAGGAAAAGATTAAACGCGACAACCTGAGCATAATCTGTATTATGGGGGTATAATTATTACGGTAGGTATTAGAGCATGTAAACTGAGAGAACGTAAAAATGGGATTTCACTTTTTATCAGTTGCGAATAGCAAAAAACTAAATAATGTGTTTTATGGATTCAAAAATACTATGGAAAGATAAGGAAAACATTCTTTAAACTTGAAACCTTGATAAAATAATCGTAAGAATCAATAGCGGGTCGAATGATCAAGATCTGTTTGTATCTGTTGATTTCGGTCATTTTTTTATTAAAAAATGATGAAAAAAATTCTCATAAAAGGATAGCAGAAAATCTCGATAAGGCTGAGTTATAATGCTACAAACGGGGCTTTTCGGAAAGCTGGATGTGTTCTTTCTGATATGAACAATTATTAATTGTCTGTAGCGCCACAAAGACGTTTACTGGTTTAAATACTAATAATACTTTTTATTTAATCAATCACATTTTTTCTAAATCTACTAGTGTTTCTGATCAGTCCACATCTTACGATATGAAATAAAAACAAAATAATATAGCTTAAAGTTTCTAATCAAATTTTCACATTACGTAATATTATATCCTGACTGATATGAAAAATACGAAACACTCACCTATGCAATGATCAGTAATCAAAAAATAACTTTGTAGATGGCTGAGGAATAACTGTTAATTGTAAGGTGGTAGTTTTGCAATAAAGACATATCTCTTTTCCATTAACCCTTTTTCAAAACATGGAGAAGTATACCAGGATCATTCCCATCTCAGAGGTCGAGAAACTAAGCATGTTATCCATTTGTCGAAAAACTGCAGATTTTTCCCATGATAATCATTCATCCTTAATGGGTAATTAAAACTATCTAGCAAAAATGCAAAAACAGGAAGACTCTGAAATAAGCAGATTTCATAATGGAATATATGCACAGAAATGGTGCATTGATGTGACACAGCTCTCTGTAGTATAAAATATATAAATGTTTAAATGTATATATAAATGTATTCTGTTGGCTTAAATCATCCATTCTACGTGTATATTTCGAGCAGTATGTATTCCTACATGAAAGCGAAGTTCCTCGATATGCATATTATCTATGGAGCTGCAGCTAAAACGGAGCAGCTGTTCAACAGATAACTATTATAATAATAAACAAGCAGAAAATAATTGGGAGATATATGGCAAATAATTTTCCTCTAAAGGTTAAAGGAATTAAATTTTCCCATCGCTGAAATCCAATCTCTAAGCGGTATTAGTTACACGTTAATCTAACGTATTTTAGCAAGCTATAATAAAATATTATAGCTTGCTAAAATACGTACTCTAGTTACAGACATTTTAATGTATTTAAATGAATAAAAAACGAAAACACATAAATAAGGTGAATTTGGCCTACTATATGAATAAAATCATTTAAATATCGCAACGCACATTGTACTAATCAAGAACACTAAAGCAGTGCTCCGCAACCTTTTCTCACCTGCGACGCACAAAAAATCTTTCTGGAATTTCGTGGCACACCAAAAGCTAATGTATATATGTATTGATTTATACACAAAATTTACAATAAATTTTTGTTTTTAATTTGAAAACTATACAATTATAAAACCATAACATATTTATTTATATGCAGTCATAATAATTATCATAATAATCGAAATATTTTTTTTAAAAAATTAAAAAACAAAAATTCTTCAATTTGATTGGTTTATTTCAAATTTTTAAAAAAACAGTTTTAGAGCTATTATTTTTAATTAAAATGGTCTGAAACCAATATATTTCGTTTAAATTTATGTTTAAAAAAAGTTATATATTTTTGAGTTCCGAGTTATAAAGGAAGTGCCGAAAAAATTCAAATGCTGACACACTTAGAATCACACGCACAACCACACAACAGTGAAATATATAAAAACATTTAAAATAGACATAATTAAGAAAAAAAAATTTCATTGTGTATTAAATACATGATAAAAAATTGCAAAATGTCAAATACATGTATTTGATTGCGGCACACCTATATCCTACTCATGGCACACCAGTGTGCCGCGGCACACCGGTTGCGGAGCACTGCACTAAGGGATGGTCTAAATTCTGTATGCAAAACGATAGCAATCTCGCTTTCTCATGGCGGAAGACAAAAAATTTTTGCTTATGCAATAATTTAAAGCAAAGCTACTTTTTTTTCTTTACTTGATTAACCAGTCGGACTAGTGCTTTAGAATGCAAATCATAGATGCTGTTTTCCTTTTTATCAGTATACTATTATAAAACTTAGCTAATATTTTAATGCAATAACTGAGCTACAGAACAGCTGCAGAAATCTGAATTAAGATAATTTTTCTAAACATAAATGATTATTTAGTTCCTTTTTTTCATTTTTCATTGTAAGCTTAACTAAAATTATTTGATTTGGCATATATATATATATATGATAGCCTTAAAGCTGCTAAGTGTTTTATATGCAGATGTATTTCACAAATAATTGTATTTGATTATTTAGCATGGCTATCACGTTTTTATATTTATGTAGACATTAATAATCGTGGAAATTTTTTAAACTAGCATTTTACTATGCTAAGGAAACTGAAGTGATTGTTTTCTAATTCGTTCAGCAGAAAGTATGCCTGTTTGTTAACTTATATAATCTCTGCAAATAAATAATAATCCACTATTTTTGCACAAGAGATGAGAAAATAGAGTGATAATAAACAAGTGAAACCTTAATATGATTAATTACCAGCGCATCTATACTCATTCCTGTAACGGATAACACACAATGTCTGTAATTCATTTGTCTACAAAATAGTGGTTAATTGACGCCACAAAAACATAAATGCAATGATGGTAAGTAGACGTGTTTTGTATAGGGAATTCGCTATATTCTAAGAATGTGTTTGGGGCGTGTACCATTTTTTTCTTTGTGCTAAGATAGGACATTCCATTAAACAGCATGTAATGTTTTTAAATTATTTATGTCTTGATATTATTGCTTGCTGCATAACTTTATACATTTTATATGTTTTTGCCGTTATCGTTTCCACGTGGTTTATCATCAATCGCATCAAATCAGAGAATGCACGCAAAACTAATAGTTCATAATTCTAGCAAATAGTGATTAGTAGCTGTTGCCGCAGGTCTTAAATGATCATCGTAAGTAGCCATTTCTTTTTTCTCGCTATTCCTTACATTGATAGAAAAGGGTTTGTTGCATATTTCTTGCGTTTCTTTCTACAAAAGAAATAAAATTCAATAAATTATGTGTATCATGTTTTAAAATTAGTTATCTATTTAAAGGTACTATTTTACCATATAATTTTATCCAAAAATGTAGTTTCACAACAAAACAATCGACGTTTTAACTGATGTATTCAACAGATGACTTTGTAGAGACATTAGGTACTTTTTAAAGCAGGAGATGTGAAAAATTAGCATTGCCCCTGCTGGGACTCGAGCCACGGACCTCTCGAATACACGCCTAGCGGCCTCACCGCCACACCACGAAGACATGCCAAGAAAGCTGGAGAAATACCTTATAACTTGAGGGTAACTGCACAGATATAGAAGCTGATAAACGAGAAGAAAGTTTCAGCCGTGGGTGATGAATTAACGCATGATTTTATTTTCGTAACAGCGCAAGCCTTGATACGCATAAACAGATTTACCCAGCATCATTTATGGGTGCTGATCTATCCACCTCTAAATCGGCTCAGCTTAAGATTTTTAAACAAAGAATACACAGCGTATCTAAAGAAAAAGCTAATTCAGATATCCCAGTTCATGCGGAACTAAACAACTGCAACGACAATACCTAAGCAACTGGAATAAAACGCTCTCTCTCTGGCCTTTTATAGATTTTAACCAGCCGCGAGATATTTCTCGTTCTTTTTGATTCTGTAAATTACTGGAAAGCAGTAAGAGAATGGAATTACGGTTACAGCTAACATAGTGGTCAATTACATTTATTCAATTTCAGTACAGTTCTTGATACAAATTACCGAGATAACCATTTACTCAATGTTAGTGGCACGTGCTCCTTTATTTTTACTTTTCCGGCATAGCTTTCTATTAAGATTTGTGTCGCGCTCCATTGCACAGGGAAATACAATAATTTTTATTATAATTCTAATAAAAAATATCTAACCAAATGCAAAATTCGTAACAATATATTTATGTGTAAGAGGGTTATTTGAAAGGTTGCTGTTAAAAAATGAGATGCTTATCTGTGGCATAATTACTTGGAGAGGCTTTAATATGCAGATGGAATATTGGATTTGCAGACAAACGTGGCCGAATGCAAGATAATTTTATTACTGGATAGAAAATTCTGGAGACGCAATGTTTGATTCACACATTATAATGGGTGTAATATGCACCACGCAATTTTTTAAAAGGTTAGTTCATCTTACGAAAATGGACGATACACAGAAACCAGCAGCGACATAAGTTTCCCGCAAGAAAGGAGAGAGGGAAAAAGGAGTACACAGCAGCAATGTAATAAAACTTTCTTAAATCTGAATGGATAAGAGCTGAACGCACTGCAGCAGAATTACATAAGCAAGTATGAAACGGATTAATTTTGAAACAGTCCAGAAAATCGGTAGAAACATTATTGTAAATAGTTTCTATTTTGGGTGAAGAAAGGAGAGAAAGCTAAATTAAAATGAGGATTTAAAAAGATTATTGCCAAATTAAAATAAACAGCTTTCTTTCGTATTTTACGTCTAACATGTATATATTATTTATTTTCCATTTCCATTACATAAGATGTTTATTCATTAATGTACATCTTTTCTATCAACCGTAACAAGATGTTCACCTTGATTTTATATCATACATCTTCAAGTAATTGTATAAAATCAAAAAGTAGGAAAGAATCAATCAAAATGTAGGAGAGTGATATTTCATGTTAATTTTGGTGTCAACTGGAACTTTTAATCATATGTTGAGCCACAATTAATGATTTTTAAAAGACATGTTAAATACCTCGAAGAATGATGATGACTATTAATTACCATTTAATATTAATGCATTTCTCATAGTATGAATATTGCATATAATATAATAACGGCTTTCCTTTTTTCGCTTTTCTTTTTCATCACATTTAAATTCTCCGATTCAGAAAAGAGTTCAACATTCAGTATTTTAGAAGTATACGCACCCACAAAACACTCATTTTTAGATGTAAAGGTAATTATTATTTCTGCATATGGAACCATTTTTCATTACTTAGGGAATAATAATGCAGACTTCACTATTTTGTTTCGAAATTGGTTATAATATGTTCTAACAGAAAGAAGTTATACTACTAGCATTTTGAAACTTCTTTTAGAAGTCTGATGATGATAATATATTGTTTGCCAGCGCAACAGATGGAACAGGTTTAAAAATATAAACAAAAAATATTTCCCTACGGAGAACATTTTAACAATGCTCCGTCATACCATGCTTTCGTATAATAAGACAATTATACATTTTATGAACGCTTTTCTGCAGATGAACAAAAAACGTTTTTGTAAAATAAGCCTTTATTTTAAACTCATAAAATATTTAATGAACTAAAAATAATTAATAAATAAAGAGATAATTTATCATATAATTTAATGGGAGCAAAGGATGAAATAATTCTCTTTCAAAAATTCATTTACTACTATTTTAATAAAGAATAATAAAAGCGTGTGTCGCGCTTGATAAATGCATAAAGTTAATGGCTAATACTTTTGACAATGCAATTCGATTATTAGTAAATTTCGTTATTTAGGCACCAGTGCATTAGAGATAATTTCTTGCTTCCATTAAACTATGATACACGATAATTTATTTTTCTTCTTTCAGGTCATTAACTATTTTAAATAAAAGGTCATTTTATAAAAGTTTAATTTTTTTTTAATTTCAAAGATTTGACACCGCTCTATCCGATGGTGCAAACAGTAAAATTCTGATATTTTTAGTTTAATCATTAAACGAAGATGTGTGCGAAATGTTGTTTGAACATTAAATTTTAAAAAAATCTAAGTCGAAAAAAAAAATAGGTTTACCACATTGTATTGTAATCTATAAAGAGGTATCTGTACTAAATCTTTCAGTAATTCAAAATAAGTTTTGGAAACATTACGATTCTTTATTAGATTCTTTAAATGAAATTTTTTGCGCCTTTTCGAATGGTTAAGTCTAATTTCTCAGCGACGAGTTTTAATTTACATTTCTTTAATTTAGCAATTACAGACATGCTTTAAGCCAGCAATTCTCAGCCCGTGGTACGCAAAAGAAAAATAGGTGGTACGCAAAGAAATAAAGTAGTTTTAACTACTAAGCTCAAAAATTAAGTACCCCAACATCCTGTTCAAGTTTTTTCTCTAACACTAGTAAATTTATGCGATCTGAGCTTCGTTCAAAATCAATAGCTCGCTCATATACCTTAGCAAAATATTTTCGTTTTGCAAGCGTTTTTATTTTCACAAATATTCTTTTAGCTATAAACATGACAAAATTTGTCTAAAATGATGTTTTTAAATAGAAATGGATGTTGCATTTATTCGGTAACAGAAATAAGTTCCTATAAAAGGTAAGGGTATCTCATAATTAATAATCTCTTAATTCTTTTAGGAGTTGATCGATTTATAAGAACTTTATGTCGCCACCAAGTCCGGCCCCATATTGCTCTTTCAGATATTTTATCATCTTGTTGTTTTGTATTCCTAATTTTTCTACGCGATTTTAGAATATCATCGTTTGTTTTTAAACAACTCATAATATGTGCATTTAAATATTTATGAAAAGTAATAAAACAAATTTAGATTTTCAAAAGGAAAAAATGGCTAGGATTGACTAAGTGGAAAAGTGATGATCCACAGGTGGTGGAAACAGAACAATCTACTAGCACTAAATACTGAAAAGAAAAGAAAAATTGTTTATTGAAAATGTAATGAAAGTTATTCATCATTTGGTATATATGGAATGGAGATGCCACGGGCACTCACGTGTTGTTTGCCGTGAACTGTTATCCAATCAAATTATGAAACCATCGTTTCTTAAAAGATGTCTTAAATCTAAGCATGCCAATTTACAGGATACATCTGAAGAATATTTTAAGAGGAAATTATCGGAGTTCAAAAATAGTAAACAAGTAATGAAAGGCTTTTTTTTAATTTCAAGTGAAAAGCTTTTTAAGCTGGTTACCTAGTAAACCCAAGAATAACCTAACTAGTAACTAGTAAAAACTAGTAAACCCAAGAATTTCCAAGATTGGGCAGGCTCACAGAAAAAACTTATATTACCAGAAGCTAAAGATAACGTTTTAGCATTATTCAACGAGAAAGCGGCTAATGAACTTAATAACATTCCGTTATCAAATGTTACAATTTGTCGACGAATTCATGAAATGGCATATTCTATGAAAGAGAAACTTATTCAAAAAGTAAAACACAGTGAGTATTTTGTATTGCAATTGCATGAAAGCACTGATATAACGATCTTTGTTCAATTATTAGCTTACGTACGTTTCGAAAAACATAAAAGAATTGCTGAAGAGTATTTATTTCGTGGATCTCTTCATGATAGAGCAGCTACAAGTGAAATTTTCAAAGTAATCGACAATTTTATACTTGAGAATGATATTCCCTGGAATAAGTGCATTTCTGTATGCAGCGAAGGAGCTTTGGCTTAAGAAAACACTCCGGTGTTATTTTTGAAAAAAGAAAGTCGCATCTGAAACTAAATTTATTCACAGTTCCTTACATCGTAAACCCTTAGTAGCCACCGAAAATCTGAAAATCGTTTTGAATCAAGTTGAGAAAATTGTTAATTTTATTAAAAGCCGTGCTTTAAATTCAATATTTACAATTTTATGTCAAGAGGTGGGCAGTGAACATGAAAATGCTTTTGTTACATTTCGAAGTAAGGTGGTTATTCAGAGGAAAGTTTAAATCGTCTTTTGAACTTCGCTCAGAAATTCAAATTTTCCTCTATGATTTAAAATTTGAATTGCGAAAATGTTTGTTTAAAGAATTATGTTTGGCACATTTAACATATTTAACTGATATTTTGAAAAGTTAAATGAATTAAATTTAGGGTTACAAGGACAAAGTGCTAATTCGTTTACCATTAGAGATAAAATAAATGCAATGACAAAAAACTCGAGCTAATAATCAAAGAATTGGATAATAATGCTTTAAGCTTTTTGCCACTTTTAGAAAGTTGCCTAACCGAAAATAATTTTAAAATAAAAGAATTAGCATCCGACATTAAAAATAATCTTTTTTCACATATAATAATTTGAACATATATTTTCCAGAGGATTATGAAAAAGAAAATTGGATTGGAAATCCATTTTGTTTAATTGTAACTGAAATTTTTATCGAGTGAAGAAAAAGAACAATTGATAGAAATTTAACGTGATAGAACGCTAACTGATTTAAAAAACAAAATACTTGTTCACTTTTGGCTGCCTTGAAAAAAAGTATTTTAAGGCATTTCAAATAAAGCTATTAAATTTTTGTTGCCTTTTTGCACAACCTATTTGTGTGAACAAAGATTTTCTTTCATGTTTTATTTGAAAAGTAAATATAGAACAAAATTAAAAGTGGGTCCTGATTTACGGTTACAATTAAGTGAAGTAAGACTAGACACAAAGAAATTGATCTCTCTTAAACAAGTAAATTCCACACTAAAATTTAGAATTCAAGTATTATAACTTAAATTTTGATAATTAAAATGGTAAACAATTTTGATTCTAATATGTTTTATGTATGCATATTTAACACAAATAGCCAACAGATTGCGCAAATCTCAAAATATTCTTTTTTAATTTTTCTATTGAGATATTGAAAAATAATAATTGTAAAATATAGTAGTGGTATTAAAGTTTTTCAATTTTTGCTTAGACAGTAGGCTTTAGTCAAAAGGTTGAAAATCGCTGCTTTTAGGTTTTAAAAAAATGCTAAACAACAAGAAAGCTGTCGCCTTGAAATCACTGGAATCTGTGATTGATATTCTATGTTGGGTTACTCAAAATCGAAACACAAATTAAATTTACTGATTTGTGAGGACGCTTTAGCATAATATTGGCATAACAACCTTGAAAGAGTTTTCAAAGCGAAAGGAAGAAGCGATAATCCCATTTCTATTTCACAGCATATTTAAAACAAATGCATAATATTGCCCAATTAATGTATTTTTTCATCATTTTTTGCTTTTAAAGAGACAGCGAAGTATTGTTTTATAATCTGTAAGGATTTCAAAACTTTGTAAACAATACATATTTGAAATTTTAAAATAATAGTCGCCGTTGTCAAGTAACCGAAAAAATCGAGTAATTTTTGAAAATTCGTCCCAACATCAGAAATTGTATTAAAAATTTCATTAGAAGATTTTTTGTGCTGTCTCTATTGGTGCAAATAATAAAATACTGTGAATCTTAGTGCGTTCGTTAAACGAAAATATGCATGAAAAATTATTTTAATATTAATTTTAAAAGAATTTAAAGAGAATTTTGAAAAGATCGCCTCACTTCATTGTATTATCATTTCCAAACACACTACATACAAAATTTGAGCTTCTTAGTTTTTCCGAAAGTATTTTAAAAATGGTTAATAGTCTTTTGACTATAACGGCAAACATTATGTGTGAACAAAATAAAAGCCTATGAACTTTACAAACTTGTTATGTAGAACGAAGTATAATAATAATAATACTAATAATAAGTGACCAGTTTAAATACGACAGTTTCATATAACGCTAACTAAGTAGATACAATATAAAGCATATAATAAATTACCTGACGATATTTTTTTTAAACTTTAGGCTGCGTCCTTGCTTTAAATATCCTTAAAGGTAAAGTTTTCAAAAAGGGCATTTTCAGCACAAAAATATTTGTTTCATTATCATCCATTTTCGCTGTAAAATATTAAATTTTACTTTTGTGACGTTTTCCTTGCAATTTTTCAAGTTAATGGTGAAATAAATCAAGCAAGCTTATTAATCAATAACTTCTACAGTTAAAAATTCTATGCTTTTCTGCTTAAAGGTAGTATCAATTTTGAGGACAATAGCGTGTTCAATTTCAGTTAAAAATTAACTATTAAAATTTTTATAAGCAATTTCCTGAAAAATACTTTTTTTTTTTTCATACTGCAGAAAAGTTTTAGAAGTACACATTAATTTCAGTGAATCATCATTATATTATTGTATTGATTCTAAATCTCAAAATCGAGATTAATTTACATGCTAGTCGGTGTTAAGCGATGATAGGTAAAGTGAAAAATTGACTGATTGCTTTAATTTATATGCAGAATGTGTATTCTGTTTATTTTTCGAATTAAAATATATAACCGGCACCTCGATTTCGATAATTTGGCCTTTCAAAATATGTGCTTTTGATTCCCAAATCTCATCGGCAGCTCGCTTAATGGATGACTTTTTTTGCTAGAAATCTATAACTTAGTTTTTTCCCCTCTTCACTCAAGTTATGAAATTAGATTATTGTTTATTTTCTTTACGTAACTGGAATAATGATCCACCACAGTTTGTCATTTCAATACGTTTTTGCTTTTTAAGATGTGGAAGTCTTTAGTTTATACTTTAATTTAAAATAATACGTTGTTTAGCAAATCAGCAAACGCAGCTATTTTAAGACAGTAAGCAATGAAATCCCGATAATCCGGATTATTTTTGTGACCTACTTCGGCTGCAGAAGTTCATTTGCACTTCTGCAGCTGAGGCAGAAGTTTCCATATTTAAACCTTCGAAACTAGTCCCTGCACATTTATGAGTATTGCACTGATTGTTGCTGCTTTAACTGCTCTTGCTGATTCTTGTTGCTTTAACTCCTAAAATAATCTTTGTTCGGTGGATTATTTTAGCTCAAAACTGTTACAGTTATTGCATTTATGCATTTTCGACATATTCATGGAAAGTCCCCTGACGTTTTATCTATGGACTA
Source organism: Stegodyphus mimosarum (assembly GCA_000611955.2). Classification (NCBI taxonomy): domain Eukaryota; kingdom Metazoa; phylum Arthropoda; class Arachnida; order Araneae; family Eresidae; genus Stegodyphus; species Stegodyphus mimosarum. The sequence goes on along the minus strand of KK112227.1, from coordinate 18,850 downwards.
TTGTGCCACTAGTCTCTTGAAAATATCTCTTTTTAAACGCAAACCCACCAATATTGAGGGACTGTGGAAAGTAGTGAAAGAGGAATGGAAATCAATACCCCTGAAAATGTTACGAAAAGCTATTCTGTCATGTAAATCCAGAAAAAAAGCTATCAAGGCAAACATTTAAAAAAGCGCTCTTTACATTTTAAACATTAATTAAACTGTTCCGAAATCGTTCTAAAATGTGTACTCCATCCTCTGTATATTGCGCAATTGAGTCATGTGGTAGTAAAACATAGCTTGATGAATGAATTCAAATAACATAATTTTTTTTCATTTTTTTTAAATTTTAGTTTTTACACTTGTTTTATTTTGTATTGACTTATTCTATTTTAATTAATTTCATCAATTTTAATTTTTAAAAATTACTTCTTTTAATTTTAATTTTGTTAAATTACTTTTTTCTCATCCACATTTATTTTTCTTCAATTACGCTTGGTTCCCGTCTAGCTATAATTCAGAAAAGTCGCTCTTAAAAATTCTTTCGACTGCTTCTTGAAAACAACCGAAAAAATGTTCAACTATTATTTATTATCTAAGATTTTATTAATTTTTTTATTTCTGCGTTTTTTTCTCTCAACAACAAGTAGAAAATTTGTCAACTTTTTTAGTATATATATAATTCTACTACATATATTCAACTACAATTCTACTAACTTTCTCAAGGAGATAGTATACTCAATACTCCATTAATAAATAAACTTTTATTTTATTACTCTGCAGCTTTTGCTCAAGTATTAGGCAATTTATTGGGATTTATTAGTATATTTAATTTAATTCAATCATTTATATATATGTGTGTGTGTAATAATTTTTACTGCGTAGTCGCAATCCGGGTACTTTAGAAGCTGACGGTCTTGATAGCAGAGTTGCAGGGTGTGAGGAAGAAGTTGACACCAAACTAAGTTCAGCCAATTATCATCTTTATTTCCAGATTTCCAGGTACACTAGAATAATTTCTCGTAGACAATATACTCTGTAATCATAACAATTACGGTAATTTCTTATATACAATTTACACAGGTTAATAGAGGCGACATCATTTTAGACGTACAAGCACAGCATAGTATCATAAGCAATGGCGGAAGCTAGGGAAAGGAATGAAGAAGAATAATGACGCAGTTATTGTGCCAAGAGTTGTCAGGACTGAGTGTTCGGTGCATATTCTTGGCAAACATCTTCGTGACAGCTTAAAGTCCTGATCTTGAACAGGGAGCTGAATGCAGCTATGTTCTGTGGTAGAATACTGTGAATAAGTGATAGAACTACACTTCAGAGGGATTTAAAATCCTCTTTTATTAAACCCCAATTACGTACAGCCACTTCCCAACTCGGGAGGGATACAGAAAATAAAAACCGCACTTGGGTCTAAAATGAGCAATCAAATTAATTGAAACTAAGGTTAAATAGAAATTAAGTAGTCGTTGTTCACAGAGCTATAACGCGAGATTGGCCTCTAAACTAAATGGTGCGTAGCAAGATTTAACTAATACTGACGCACTTGGAATTTCTTCAATAAGTAATCACGTAACAGCGCTACGGCTTAGAATTTAAATACTAGCTAGTCAGGCGAACGTTGAATAGAGTAAGAGTGGTCTGAGACTAAAAGCTCTCTCACACTGAAAGGTTTCTACCTTTCGTTTAAATAGAACTTGGCTCCACTTCAAATTAGCATAAAGCTGAAACGCGCGCTTATTCTAACGGGAAGTTGAAATGAGAACAGATAGAAAAGGGAAAATTAAAATAAAACTTTGTTAGTTTAACTAAAACCTTACAGAGTATTTATACTAAATCTGATGTATTAGTACAACTAATCTGTGATTGGTTAATTTTAGTTTTAGTTGCCCTTTTCAAGTAGCGTTACATAACGTAGAAAGATCTCGAATTTGGAAGAACAAATGAATTTAGGTGGAGAGCACCAAATCTAGAATGTTAATTTTGAGGTCGCCAATTATTAATTTTTTTAAAGCAGTTGCCGTACTTTGTTATGTAAATGGTCTGGAAATAAGCACGATTGGAGTGCCAAGTGAATTGTGGTCACAAATGTGAATTTGAATAAAAAAGAAAATTAATCCAGCTCGACTTGTCGCTCTTTAATATGGATCAAGTATCTACGCTAAACAACATCGCTACGTTTCTACATCTCAGTGTTCTTATATCAGTGATACCCAAATTGTATTTTCATCACACACACACACACACACATATATATATATATATAAACAAATGCAGTCAACATTATGTGCTAAAATTTGTCTGATTTTGTTTGATTACATTAGTTAAATTAATTAAGCCGACGCACAGTACTGCTAACTACCTAAGGGAAGAGATGGTTCCATAGAGGAGAATCTGAGGGTAACTGATTCGTATTTCGGTTCCACGAAAATCTGACATAGCCAACCTCTTTCAACAGTTATTTGAACCCCGCACACATCCATTACTAGACACTAGTAATTGGGCAAATTTTGCATTGAATAGAATGGATGTTGTCTTTTCAAGCGACTATCCCCAGGAGAAGACAGTCTTCTCCAAGAAATAAGCTATACGACGTAATGATATTCTACACATGCAGAAAAAACGCAGCAAATCACCACCATCATGCGAAATCTACCAAACAGTAAGGTATAGGCATCCACTACAAAATCATTAAAATTGCATATCAAGCTAATTCATAATTCTTCTATAGCCCGTTCAATAAATTTCCAGTAGTGAATTTTTCCATAAAGGTTTCAAAATCAGACAAACTATCTTCTGTTTGTAAAAGCTCGAAGATCTAACCCATCCAAAATAATTTTATGCCGTGCACGTTCTTTCAGTGCTTAGAAAATGTTAGGCGAAATGAATCAGCAACTGGTTCAATTACTTTAGCAAGAAACGTCTCCTTAAATCATGTTAATATGACTTCCGTACTGGCAAATCGATAATTCATGCCCTAGCAGTAATAAAGGACGCCAGATTGCATTAATCAGTCTAGACTTTAAAAACGACTTTAAACCCAGTGTTGGTCAGCAACAATCCCAGAATTCAAAAACGCTAATCGCCCTTGAAATTTATATTACATTAATAGTAAATTACTTAGCTACATTAAGACATTAAGCTACTAAATGTACACAAGAGCGGCAGCGTATTAGGAGAACAAACCAGAATCTGCGTCCCCCCCCCCAAGGCTCATGCGTAGGATCGTTATTATGGAGCATTATATTCGATAAAATCATCTATCTTGAACACACCAAACTTGTATCATCTATACCGATGATGTAGTACTAATCGTCCGTGGATGCAGGAGGGCTGGAAGCACATGGCACAAACTCCTACCAAATTTATTCAATAATCTCTTCCTCGCCCTCGGGTTAATCAATTCAGACGCCAAATCTTCAGCACTCTTTAAACCTAAAATGGTGTAATTCTGAGAAGCAAACTGAGCATCAAATTAAATAGTAAGAGTATTAAAATAGCAAAAGAATAAAAATAATAAATCTTGAAATGCGACTCGAGACTCTCGTGGATGCCACACATTATTAAACTCGAATCCCGCTCTCTTACAATAGCCCCCAACTAAGACAGTTACAAAACACAAACTGGAATTTCGAAGTGCATATCCAAAACCTACTATACGCCCCAATCGTAGAAAAAATAGTCACATATGCCACACCTAAATATTGTCACAGCCTATGCAAGGTAAAAAAAAATCAAACATCTCTCCACCTTCAAATGTCCTTTTAAAGTAACGATTGTCAAGGTGTAACTATAATAAAAGGTAACATTCCATTCAGCGGAAATTTTATTTAACCTTAAGCCAGGCATAAGCCGTCCCATTAATTACAGAAACCAAAAGAAAATAAATACAAATACAACTGGGAGCCAATCCCGGTATCCTCTTGACCTTAACACACATATACGCAAGAAAATATAATGTAAGAAAAAAGCAAAAGAGCTGGTATAAATCCACATCTAAATCTCTATGCTATCTATTATTACTGATAATATATATGATGAGTCTTGAAAATTCAATTTCTGTTTCATAATTTTTAAAATTGATATTTCCGAAGATATCTTTAATTGTGTACCTAGCGTTCAGTGCAAGTGGACAGACCTTAACAAAGTGACCTGCGTCACTAATTCACCCATACATTTTGTCTGTCACAGCTAGAGTATTGCAATCCAATCTATTGAAATAAATCTGGAACCGCACAAGTCCAGTAATATTTGATTTAAATTAATATCATTTGATTATAATTTGAGTATTTATTATTAAATAATTTTACTATCTCAGTGACGGCATTTAACATTCTCTCCGATTATCTAAAATACGTAATATTTTTTATGATCGTAATAATTGTCCTTTTTGATTCTCATATGATTAGGATCTGCTATTCATCACCAAGACTGCCAAAGTATATAGGACTATGACAGTGACCCCTGAAAATGTTCTGGCAGGTCTCCTCCCATTACATATTCGAGCAGCAAAGGAAGCATAGTACCTGAAAATCTCATAGTTCAGCATTATAGCAACCTTTGATGACAAGAGTCTCTTCTCAAATCTCTACAAAAGTTTAGCAGCCACAAATTCATATCCACCTTGCAATAAAAATGGCTAGAGGTAAATGTGCACATGTAGTTAACACATCTGAAGTGGATCTAACTTCATACACGGATAGCTGAAGCAATTAAGTGAGAAGGGTCTTTGTTCTTCTGAACCATGGAAGTACGATTACATACTAATGGAAAAAATATCTCAGTTTTCACAGCAGCGTTTTCCAAGCAAAGACAATAACAATTGTCACAACTCTCAAATATATCGCTTAAGAAAATATTACATTCATATGCATCATTATCAAATATTCTCATCGCTTGAAAAAATATACGTCATTTACAGTAAGAGTGTGTCCATCGAGTACTCCATCCTCAACAGCACGCACACTTTATCGATAATAACAGAAATCTAGCACGACCTACGAAAATCGCAGCGATATCACATCCATTGGGCAAAAATGCATATATACTTCGCTGGCGATGAAATTGCGCATAAGCTCGTAAAGGAGTCTGCCAATAAGAAACAACGCCGATATTCAAGACATTCCTTCCACTTCAATTTTCTTATCTCAGTCATCAACTTAGCAGCAAACCAAACAAAAACCAACAAATGGCGATAATGGAACACCATAGAACAAGGCAAATGAACTCATTACCATATATCAAAATAAATATGCACCAAAAGATCGCCATTTTAACAGTTCCCATATTACATCAGTAGCTACAGATACTTCCCGACGTATTTCTACAAATTTGGGATTTCAAATGCTGACCTTTGCATAAGTAGTGAGCAAATTACACCGAAGCAGCACTTACCAAGCTGCCAAATAATAGAAAGACTCTATTCTCAGACAGCAATTCGTAATACAGAAGATGTGCGAGATAATGGATGTGCAGTATGAAGTAGAACTGTTTCATTGCCTAACAGTATAACTCAGGGTACAACAAATACAACAGCATTGATTTGTAGCACAGCGGTGCTTTCTAAGTGGACAATATGCAATTGGAACATGAGGTGTGTTCTCTTTGATTAGTGATGGACATGGGGGAAAAAGACAAGCTTTTGATAAATGAAGGGTGTCTTCCGTCTATTATGAATGGTTAATAGTTATTTGAACCCGATAGGAATTATCAGTGTTCAGAGGCCTTTTACGTTAAGTTACGGTAGGGCCTTTCTTTGCTTGAATATTTATTGTAACGAAAACCTGCAAAAATGCTATATTGAAATGAATTATTATGTATGCAATAAACACTAGAATACGGCTAACATTTTTATTGACTCTTTCCGATTATCATAACAATGACAACAATAATAGAAAAGTCTAAAATATACTTTCAGTTCTGCAAACCACTTATAAAAATAAGTGATAACTTTCAATGTCATTTAAATAAAAAGACAATTTTTTTCTTTTGAAGAATAACTGTGGTGAGCAAATTATAGTTTAAATCATATATTAATTCAGTGAATGGCAATTTAATTCAGAGAAAGCATATCCCTGCACTATTTTTATGGAAGTACGTAACGTCTGTGATAGTCTCATTAAATTCTGATTCCCTTAAGTGGCGTTATAGCTTGCTGAACCACAAATCATCGAATTCAGTTGATACTCATTTTCCAAATCTACTGAATTAAAGAATATAGAAAGCTATTAATTTATCAAGTAAACAGAAATCTCCTCTTTCTTTCTATTGAAGCACGTATAAACGCATTTAGTTATCATATAAAACAAATATACCCCGCAAAATGGTTGATAATTATACTTCAAAACTGCTAGAACATAGGATTTTAGTATTCTTCATGATATGATATCCGTTCAGTGAAGAACAAACATCAAATACATAGCATAATGTGATTTAATGCATGATTCATTGCTGAGCTAAACATAATCACGAACTGTTATTACATGAGCATAGTTATCTATTTGATTATTATTGTAGCAATATAAACGTATTATTCATCAGTTCACAATTAGACATAATACATTATCAGAGAGATAAGCATAATATAATATTAAAGTTGGTAAAAAATGATGTAGATGAATAAGTTGCTTCATATTTATATCGCAAGCATATGATATGTATTATGAGCTGGAAAAATAAACCGAATAATGTGACACATGCTTTTATTTGAATACATTACATATTTTCATTAATAATTGTTTTGCAAAAGTACACAGATTTTAGGAAACTACGGAAAATTTCATAAAAGTTCTTTCAATTTGCCAGTTTGAATCAACATTTAAAATTACATCAAGCTGTGATTTCCTAAGTTTTAAATATTTGATCTGCAGCTTCTGTGAAATTAGATTCATTGGTCTGCAATTTCGGATGCAATCATAAATTTCAGCTGAAAGGTTCATATTTATTCCCTCCGGCAATGTTCCACTCATGTTAATTTTTTTCTGGTAACTGTTATTCCTTTCGTCAACCTTCACTAGAATATATGTTAGACTGTGTTTAAATAGTGATTGAATCTATACTTAAGAGGTCTGTAGCGATTCATCAATAAGTTGTTTATTTTTCGCGTTGTGCACATTTGCCGATCTGATTTTGGTGAGTGTTTTTGTTTCTGTTTCCTCGAAGGCTTAGAAACCGCGATAGTTGAAGCCGGATGAGAAAGGCGCTGAAAGTTACCTTAGGTACTGAATATATTTAAATTTTTGCATTTCTATTAAATAGTGGTAGCTAAATTTTGTTAAATATTAGTTGTAATGCAAAACTTAGTTTCTAATAAACTATTTATAGTTAAGTTTCCCCTCTTGTCTGTGTTCTTGGAGTTCCAGATTTCTAGTGAACTACGAAGGTGAGAATAGTCGGGTAGCACAGAAAGGTTAAACAGGAGCAGTGTAATAAACTTTTGGCTATCCAAAATGCAAAACCATGAAGGGAGCATCCAAACAGCCTGAAATTTGCTTGTGTATACCGCAATGGAATATGCGAATGTTATGATTTCAATGCATAGGCACATCATGGTCGATTGTAGCGCTTCTTACAATTCGTATACATAGGGAGAAAGGACTGCTGTTCTGAATAACGCGAATTGTTCTCTTGTGAGTTTTTTGTGTGTGTTCGCTGCAGCATACTGAGTAGAAAAACACGAGCATCATTCTAGCACGTTTCAGAGTTCGCTCGAAGCAGAACTGTTGCATGCAGAGAATAAGGGTTATCCTTCCAGGAAATTGGTCGTCGTGTCGGACGAAGTCAAGTAAGTCATGCTAATATGGAATCAGTGGATGCAAGATGGAATGAGTGACGAACAGAGAAACTGCAATCGCCCCATCGAACCGCTCCGTGGAAAGATAGGAATATTGTGCACATGGGACTAATGAAGCGCACTACCATATCCTCAACCATATCACAACGAATGTAGCCTGTAACACAATATACAGTGCCATCGCCAAAAGTTTTAAGCCGTTTACAGTATAATGAACTGTCCGCTAGGCGTTCATTTCTTTGCTAATCCTTAAATTTAAACCACAGGCGTTTGCGTTTGCAGTGGTGCACTGAACAGCGAAGGCATACTTCCAAATGCGACATTGAGTTTTCGGACGAATAACGCTTCTGCCTGCAGTACCTTGATGATCGGATTAGAGTTTGGAGACACCGTGGAGAGAGTCTGCTCGTCTGTTGCGTTAGGCATCCTCATAGTAATCAAGCACGCGGTGTCATAGGGTGGGGTGGTATTGCATTTCCACTTCCGCGTCACCCAGTTAGCATTATCGGTACACTTACCAGCCAAAGCTACATATCTGAAGTTTTGAAGCCTGTTCTCCTTCCTGACCGTCAGGGCTTACCTGCGGCTACATTGCAACAGGATAATACGCGAACACTCGCTGTCAATGTTCAAGACTTCTTCTTGCCTAGCATGTTGCATTGTTACCCTGGCCTGCTCGTTCTCAACATCGTTCGTCCATCGAACATGTCTGGCAACGTTTAAAGAATGCCTATTCCGCGCACAATGGCACTTCGTACCAGCAGGTGTGCCAGATGAACTTCGACGAAGCTTACCAGATAATGTGAAAATGAAGGAAGATGAAAACTTATTTTCTCGCCTTCCTCATCTCAGAGAAGGCTGTATTTCAAATCTGCTTGCATTTATACTATGTGCAATACCTGAAACAAATTGACTTTGATATCTCTTGTCCTTCTTCTTGTTGCATTTTGTATGGCCAGCTGTGTAGTAAATTAGATTCAATCTCATAATATAATATTTATCAAAGCTAGAATTTTAGAGTGCTAGATAGTTAAAAAAGAATAAGAATGCCAAATATATATGTTCGAAGTTAAGTAATGTTGGCAAATAAATTTCATATTATTTGAAGCTTTTCCAATACTTCTGGAATAAAATCCGTTGTTTCCAATTTAGGTAAACTTGGAAAAATAAAAGTTGATTGACCAAAATAATTGTTTTTTCATCTGCAACAAACGTCCTCTTTTTGGCAGAATTTCCAAATAGCATTTTTAGCTAGTAATGTTTGAAGCCTGGCTGATATACCTGGATGACATGATCATCGTCGGGAAGAGTTTCGAAGAACATTTGGAAAATCTTAGAAAGGTGCTTCAGAAGCTGAAAGAAGCCAATCTAAAGTTCAGTGTCGCTAAATGCAAATTATTCAGATAGGAAGTGACTATTTTCGGACACGCCATCTTTGCTGGAGGTGTGCGCGAGGATCCCGAAAAAGTGTCAGCAGCTAAAGACTGCAGATGTCCCGAAAATGTCCACCAGCTGAGAAGCTTTCTAGGGCTTTGTACATACTGTAGGAGATTCGTGAAGGATTTTTCTTCCATCGCAAGACCCCTTCACAAGCTGACAGAGAGCAAGCAAAACTTCGTGGGGACAAAAGAATGTGAGTTTGGATTTAAAAACCTAAAGGAAATGCTTTAACATCTGTTCCAATCCTGACGTATCTTCAGCTCGACAAACCATTTATTGTCGACACGGAAGGGAGTAATGAAAGTGTTGGCGCTGTTTTGTCCCAAGAAATTAACGACCAAGAACGTGTAATGGCTTACTGAAGCAAGTGTCTATCTAAATCGGAGAGGAATTACTGTGTTACGAGGAGAGAGTTGCTCGCCATAATCAAAGCCGTAGAATATTTCCATCCTCATCTATACGGCAGAAAATTCCTGCTCCGCACGGATCATGCATCATGGGCCTGGCTTTTAAATTTCAAGAATCCTGAGGGTCAAATAGCTAGGTGGATACAGAGACTCCAAGAACATGACATCACTATCCGTCATCGGAAGGGATCATCGCACAGACGTGCTGATGCCGTATCTAGAAGACCTTGCCCAGAAAACTGTCGATATTGTTCCACTGTCGAAGCTAAATACCAACTGCTTAATCTGGTCGCACGACAAATTACAAAATCAACATCGCTGACCCAAGTCAATGGAGTGATAAGGAAGTCACGAAAGACCAGCTGGAAGACCGTGACATTAAACCCATAATTTATTTAATGGATACCTTAAACAGAAATCCTACCTGGCAGTAAATTTCGAGCGAAAGTCCCACGACAAAACAATATCAGGCTCTCTGGGTCGCACTCCATATTCGAAACGGCGCCTTGTACCGAAAATTCGAATCGGATGATGGAAAGACATTCGGATGGCAGCTGCTTCTCCCAAGATCCCGAATCCCGGGCGTCCTTAAGGAACTACATAGCAGCCCTGCAGGAGGCCACTTCGGAATAATGACCTTGCAGAGAATTCGGGAGCGCTTCTACTAGAATAATGCAAAGAATGACGTACAAAAGTCTTACCGATCTTGCGATGCCTGTGCAGGTCGGAAAGGGCCGAAAAAACGCAGCCGACGGAAGCTACAACGTTAGAATATAGGAGTACATTTTGAACGTATCGCCTTTGGCATCTTAGGACCTCTGCCACGAACTGCTGATGGCAACAAATATATCCTCGTTGTCATTGATAACTTCACCAAGTGGCCTGAAGCGTATCCTATTCCTGATCAAGAGGCTGTCATAGTAGCAGAGATGATGTTACAGCACTGGATTTCCAGGTTCGGAGTGTCTCTTCAGTTACATTCCGATCAGGGAAGGAATTTTACCTCTATATTATAATCAAAGAATTCTGCAAGCTACTCGGCATTGACAAAACCCAAACGACGCCCTTACATTCCCAGTCGGACGGCATGGTAGAGTGCTTCAATCGAACCATCTTCAATAACCTCTCATTAGTGGTTTCCAGAAACCAACAGGACTGGGACAAGAAGTTACCACTGTTCTTACTGTCTTACCGCAGTTCTGTTCACTAGACTACCAGCTATTCCCCATCTCAGATGTTTTTCGGTCGTGACCTTCGTCTGCCATGCGATCATTTGTTTGGTCGCCCTCCGGATGCGCCTTTATCGCCTGAGGAATACGTCCAAGTTCCAAGAGGTACTGGACATCGTTTCAAGGAAGGAGGTAAGGCGTAGTTGTGGGATCCTGCTCGACTCAAAGAACTCTGTCCGAAACTACAGTCACCTTGAGATGGTCCGTACACAGTCCTAAACAGGCTGAACGACGTCGTGGTTAGGATCCGTAAGTCATCGAATTCTAAGCCTAAAGTCGTCCATTGCGAGAGGTTAGCTCCTTACTTCGGCCATAGTACGTAGTGCATATAATTGTAATTAGTAATGTAAATAGTATAAGACAATGCTCCGTTTTGTATTTAGCATTTGGTAGTATTTGATTTATTTAGCTTTTGATAATATTTGACTTGTATTTAGTATTTGATAGTATTTGATTTAGTATCTGATAGTATTTGATTTAGTATCAGATAGTATTTGATTTAGTATCTGATAGTATTTGATTTGTATTTAATATTTGATAGTATATTGTTTATGTTGTTATTGTAATGTAATGTTTATTATTGCATTGATGCTTTAGTTGTAAGTTTGGCTTCCTTCCCAGGCATTGTACTGCCCGGGACGTGCAGTCCTTGGGAAGCGGGTAATGTTACAGATTTCGTATTTATTTAGAATTGTAATTAAAATTGTTTTATTTCCCGTGCAACGCAGACTGTTTTTGAAGAGAAAGCTACGTCGGAAAAGTAAAAATAAAAGAGCGCGTACATTTAATATTAATTAGATAAATATCTCGCAATTGCTGTTGCCATCCAAAAAAATCGAGAAAATAGGTTTTACCAGAATATTCTAGTGAATAATTAAAAAGCTTATAAAAGCCAAATTAAAACACCTCAGCTGAGTTGTAGATGTTTTAAGGGAACTGTTTGTTTACTTAATGCTGTCATTCATTGTAGCGAATTCGCTGTGAGATTGAATTAGTTTCTCTGTTTGAGTTCTGTTTAACGTTTCAAATATCGTGATATTGTACGAATATCTCTGAGGAAATATTTCAGCATCTTGTTTTACTTCTTGTGAAAAGAATAAATTTTGTTAACTTTTTAACGACTTGTGCATTCAATTAATTATGAAACCGTACGCATGCAGCAATATATATATAATTATTGCATATATATATATATATATATATATATATATATGTGTATATATATGCAACAATTTCTGCAGATACGTTATGATTCTTTATGGCGGATAGATAGAATGATTGAGCTGCGTAGAAACCTCAGATGCATAACGAAAGAAAATTAACGGTCGTGGCTGAAGATATAATTCATGATACTGAATACGTCTTTAGTCACTCTCAGCCATACGTCATTTTGGGTGTGAGATACACTCCACAGTTTCATGTATCTTACATGCCTTGAAACAATGAACAGGTTGCCAGCAGCAAACAAAGCAGGAGAAAATTACATACATAAATAGATATATTTTTTATTTTTTGAAATAATGAAATTCAATATTTCATAAAATCTTTTAAAACTACTTAACAAATTTTACAAGTTTCCTCTCAAAGTATGCATATAATTCGAACTTGAAGGTGATTACTTACTTTAATGAGAAATATGGTTAATTATTGCTTAAATAGCAAGGGTATATTTCGTTCTGAGCGAAGATTCATTCGAAATTTCATTCTGAACTGTGACCAGGAGCCAAATAATGAGAATGCTGAACCTAGCCGCTCGACTCGGGCTCAAATCTTAGCGAACGGGCTGGCTGGAACTGCGTTTTCGTATTTTCTCCATACATAACTTGAATTTTTACAAGCAAGATTCTTCCCTTCCTTTAGATAGCCTTTGCGTACTTTGCTATAACCCAACTAAATTAAGCTTGTTCTGAACGTCTTTCGAAGAATTTTGTTTCCTGGAAAAAAAAAGAAAGAAAAAGAAAACAAAAAGTCTGAGGGCTCTTAGATTTTACATTACTCCCAAAGAAACAGTTTTAACGTTTCGTGTGTTTTATTAAATATCATATACTTCGAAATTTAACCATAAAATTCAAGTCAACAGCAATATTCGAAAAAAAAATTTAAAACGAGCACATCTTTAGAATTTCCGGTCCACAGTCTTGCGCGCTGGAAAATTTTTTTTTCCGTACAGTGTTGCCATTGCTCGTTTTGAAATCGTTGAGTTTCTTAATCAAAAATTCGTTAAAGTGTTACAAATTATGAAATCGATAATAAAACAAATTCCAAATTCCAAATTAGGGCTTCCAGATGCCCATATTCGGTGGAGAGTTATTCAAAATGTAATGGCTCTAGGTACCTTTTGTTATCGCAATGCGAGAAACATATATATATTTATGCAGATTCTTCATTATTTAATTTTTTTTAAATATAACACAGGGCTCTAATATTTGGTGGCAACAATTTGTAAAGTGAACCGACATTTACAGTGAACCAACACAAAATGCTCAAACCAAATTAATAGCCCTTCAAAGCTAACGCCCTTTGGGCTAAAAATGAGTCTTATGAAATAAATTTTGTTTTACTTCATCAAAATATTTTACGCAAATTAATATTAAACCTACAATGAGTTTCCTTGAAAGTTATTTCCTTGAAAGAAATTTCCATACATTTGTCTTGATACAATATTATCTTTAACTAAAACTAAACAGTTTCCTTATTTGTTAATTTTCTTGTTGTTAAACCACGTATTGAAGGAAATATTAATTACTAAGCACTAAGATTAAATCTCTTTCAAAAATTTTTTTCGTACATTAATTTTATGTTTCAGGACAAATATCCTAAAGGAGTGTTGAAAGTCTTTGAAAAACAAACATGAAATAAAATGCAGCAGAATAAACATGAAATAGATGTACAATAGACTAAATACGAAGAGTAAATATGATACATACTATTCGGATTTCAGATATCCAAAAATCCAATTACCAGGTTTCAAGTCAAGTAAAATTACTTTATTAAGGTTTTTATTTGTTTTTCAAATTTTTCTTTGATTTAAGCAACGTAAAAATGCACAGTACACACTTTTAAGAATTATTGAATTTAGATAAAAACAATAACATTAATATAAATTTAGTTAACTTTGTAGAGACATTAGGCATTTTTGGAAGCAGGAACCATGAAAAATATGCATTGCCTTCGCCGGGAATCGAACCACGGACCTCTGGAATTCCGGCTCAGTGTGCTGACCATTACACCACGAAGGCACGCTACGAAAGCGGGAGATATACCTTATATACTCCCCTTTTTAAAGGGCGACTAGGGTTTTAGGGGACCTAGTCGCCAAATCCTGGGTGTGGAGAGTCATCATCCACAACCCTTTTAGTTCGGGCGCCACTGTAAAGACATTAGGTTAATTACAAGCAGGAGAGAGGAAAATATGCATTGCCTTCGCCGGGGATCGAACCACGGACCTCTGAAATTCCGGCTCAATGTGCTGACAATTACACCACGAAGGCACGCTACGAAAGCGGGAGATATACCTTATACTACAAGACACAAAACAATTTCACTGGCATGATGGTCTCTAGAGCCACTGTAATTTTGTTTTGCAGATCAAGTATAGTATAACATAGTTATGACACAAATACCGTAATTTCGCGCGTATAGTCCGCGGACTATCTGTGTTTAAAATGCGAATTTTTGAAGCTGCGGACTATCCACCAGGGCGGATAATACGCTGGTTGTTCACGGTTAAAATCGTTGAAATTTAAAAAACACGCTGTCGTGAACTGCCGATGATCAAATGTAAAAAAAGCACGAGATTCCAAGAAAACATTCGTATGTATCGTATCGATAGTAGGTTTAGGTTATTCAATTATGGCAAAGCACACGAGGGCTATCTGCCTAAAGGGAGGGATGCCTTCGTGGAGGACTTTCTAAGGGAAACTGGCTTGTATACACGTTACACATGAGGAAAACCACGAAAACGCCCATGCAGCCAGCCCGTTCGCGGGATTCGAACCTCGGACCGAACTACCAGTGTTCAGCGTCTTTTGTATCGATAGTAAACCATAGAGCATAGTGCAGAACGAATGAGTAGTAGCAAGTAGAGCTTTTAAAATCCAGGCTGGCTCATCAAGCGATGCCGGGATATGAGCACTCACTTGGCGCAACCAGAGCCTTGTATTCCAGTATCCTTCGCACTGCTTTAGCGCAACTGCCGGGAGGTAAGGCTCCCCGGGAGGGGGAAAAGTAGTTGATGCGTCAGCCCGGTTTTAGGAGCCTAAGTAGCAAGTACCTGGAGTACGAAAAAAAGCGTGATTCGTTTACTTATAGTGTGGTTTAGCAACTACGAGTGAGTGGGATCAAAGGTCACATTTCATTACCACTTATCACGAGGATAGCAGGTTGCACACTATTTTGTTTTCGTATTTTGTCTTTCATCTTCGGTAACGTTGATGAAACATCGCCGGAGTTTTACTGCTCAGTTTAAACGCAAGGTACTTGAGAAAGCTGAAAAAGATGGAAATAGAGAAGCGGGCCATTATTTTAAAGTGGACGAGAAAGAGCTGAGAAATTGGCGCAAACAAAAGTGTGTGTTAAAAAGCATGGGAAGAAAGCGATCCAATCGGCACGGAAAAATAAAATGGACAGCTTTAGAGGAAAATTTACTGAGATGGGTTCTCGACCAAAGAAATGCCGGACGATCCATTTCAACAGTTAAAATCCGTCTCCGAGCGAAGTCCATGGCAGAAGAGATGCAGATAACGGATTTCAAGGGAGGAATAAATTGGGTTTACCGCTTCATACGTCGTAAAAACTTGAGAGTTCGCAGCAGAACGACAATGTGTCAGGCTGTTCCGGGCGACGTAGATGAAAAAAAACTTCTTTCCTTCAGTTTACAAGGAAAGTTATTGCAGAAGGGAAGTATTCCCTAAAAAATATTATAAATATGGACGAAGTTCCATTAACATTTGATTGCCCACCGAATCGCACCGTCGATACTTGTGGAGTGAAAACAATATCAATAACAACAACTGGTCAAGAAAAGACCCAATTCACAGTGATGCTCGCCTGCTGTTGAAGCCGCTCTTAATCTTTAAGAGAAAAACAATTCCCAAGGAAAATTTTCCTCGAAGCGTCGTAATACGGTGCAATGAAAAGGGTTGGTGCAACGAGGATATTATGCTCGATTGGTTTCAAGAAGTTTGGAAGAAGAGAGAAGGTGCCTTTTTCAATTTCAAAGGAGTACTAATTATGGATTCCATGAAGGCACACATAAAAGACAGTGTAAAGGCGGAAGCTAAAAAAAAAAAAACATCGGTGCTGAACTTAGTGTTATTCCAGGAGGTTTAACAAAATCCTGAAACCTCTGGATATTAGCGTGAACAAAAGTTTCAAGTCCCACGTACGTGCTTGCTGGGAGATCTGGATGTCGGAAGGTTTACATACTTTCACAAAAGGAGGAAATATGAGATGCGCTTCATATACTGAAGTTGCCGAATGGGTCGATAAATCCTGGAAAAGTGTTAAAGTGTCAACCATCCGATCGGGATTTATAAAAGCCAGGATTGTTAGTGAAAGCGAGGAAATCACTGACAGTGAAGATAGTGATGCTGAAAATGAACTTTCGGACACTCTTCCCGAAAATATATTAGAACTGTTTAATTCTAATACCGATGAATCAGACTTTGAAGGTTTTCGTGAATGTAATAGAATGTGTGATTAATTAATATATGATTAATTAGTAAGCACTGTTTTTTATTTGTGTTTAGCGTTTTATTTCTGAAGGTATATTAGAAAGTAAGTACTTTTTTTCTATTTATACTTAGTTCTTTGTTTCTAAAATACATTAATATTGCCGTATTAAAAAAACGTAATTTCGGACGTATAGTCCGCGGACTATCCGGTGGTGCGGGCTATCTGACGATTTTTGAAATTTTTTTTATATAAAATCGTGTCTATACGATGGTGCGGACTATACGTGCGAAATTACGGTACTTTGTTCTTCATTTAATTTTTTTTTGGATTTTGGGCTAGATAAACTCAGTAAAATGTGTCAAAAAGCACATGCTTGGATTTAAACCTAACTATCAGTATTCATTTCCCTTATAAGTTTATGATCTCTAAGATCCATTCTGTTACAATTCACAATATTCGTAACTATACTTACCTGTTCGATGTGGGGTATGGTTCTTAGAACCTAGGCACCCTGGTGTTCGGCACCGCAGTTACATGGAGAGCAGTCTTATCACTCATAGGCCTCTTTTTCAAATGATTATGAACTGCATATATATAATACCTAATATATTGCAAAGAAGATTTTCACATTGTACATTCCTCATGTTATGCTACTGATATTTTTTCTAAAAATCTATTGTTACGTGGACTAATCCTTTACACACTTGTGATGTTTGTAAAAGTATTGCATATAGTGTTTTCTGACAAAACATTATTAAGGAAATCAAATATAAATTCATTACTATATAAGTTACACTAAGTTTATGTAATATATGTTACACTAAGTTTATATAATATATGTTACACTAAGTTTCAAATATAAAAATTGGAAGGCTTTTCTAGCATATTATATACATTTTTCATGCGTTGAAACTGGGAGAGAATTCCAAATGTTATTAACTAAATAAATAATTTTTAAATTATATATTAATCTTTTAAAAAATACAATATACTTGAGATTTTTAGAATTAAATTTCTTCAAAACCAAATATCAAAATGCAATACATTTTAGAAAAAATTTAAAAAAAAATCAAATTATAATTTGTTAGTATTTAAGAACTTTTTGAAAAAAATATAAGCTTGAAGGCTTTGATTCGCTAAATTTCGGTCCCTAATATTAAAAAAAAAGTAAAGCAATGTATCTTCCAACACAGTAAAAGTTGAGAAAGACACAGTAAAAGTTGAGTGTTACAGAATGAAGTGGAACGTTCGAAGATTCATATCAGAGAATAATTTTTGGTTTTTGAGATACAACACGGTAAAAAGACGCTGTGATTCATTAGTACACTTTTTTTAGCTTAAAATTTTATTACACAGTTCACATGAGAATCCTACGAATTTTACATATTCCCTCTGTTGCCTTTCAATATAGGTAAAAGTTAAAAAATCATTACAAATCCAAACGAAAAATTTACAATCAGCAGATGTACGAAAAGTTCCGTACTAGCGCAAAATGACTCCGGCGGTGGCTTATTCTGATTGGTTGAATTTCTTCAGTTCCCGGCGGGTTTTAGCCGCCCGTTCTCTAGTAACTCTACCCCTCTACCCCCTCCCCCCATATTTTCATTTTCTCAAGCGGAAGTGACGTTTTACGAGCGACTGAAGAGGAGAGTTCTTAAAGAAACTGTTGTTTGGGGTTGTTCTAAGGTGTACTTTTGTGAACTACAGGGTTTGTCTCTCGGAATGGCAACACGGTTTTGTGTTTACAGAATTTTAGGGGACAGTCGTTGATAGATATATAATTTTCAGAACAATGAAAAATTACTGTTAATTTTATTTTTAAATATTAAAATAATCAAATAAATAAATTTGGTTTTTGCTATAACAAAGCGTTGTAATTTAACTATAACCATACGAATGTAGATTGTAAATATGGCTGATATGGAAACTGGTGACATTATGCGTGGAGCAGCTTGGCCAGCTCCCTCATTTTTATGTGTGTTTTCCGGGAAAAAGCCTTAATTAATCAAATAAATTTTAAAAAATTTTCTCCGAAGTGTCTCGCCCTCAAATGTGACAGTTTTTCTGTGCAAAAGGGGTCTCATTTTTCTCGCTGTTCATTCTTCTGCAATCCGAAGGAAAACAGGAGCTTTCAGATAAGTAGCCTTATTTTCTCTAAACTAAATCAAATATATATTATTAGAGTGCCTTCAAATTCATTTATTTATTATGGTTGTAGGCCTCTGACATTAAATAATACTTCGAAATTATATTATATGCTTGTTTTTACTGTAACCTGTAGTGACGCTATCCTTATCAGTAGATGCCGT
>KK112226.1:146289-173462 GCA_000611955.2 Stegodyphus mimosarum | reverse complement strand
TGATACGAGGGTGAGAATTATGAAAGAAAAAATAAATATAAAATTAATAGTTTAGATAATGCAGGATGTTATGTAGCTGTGTAGTAACGCTTCTTTTTTTAGGTTCCCAATGATGCTGAAATAGAGCTACAAACAGTATCTAAAAGATGTTGTCTTCTTTCAATCACTGGTTTTGAAGGCCTGACCCTGTACTGCCCAAGACTACCTCGACATCCATGCAAGATCAGAATGTGTTGTGACTTATCTCAATTGGAACATTAGAACAAGCTTATGAAATTCATCCTGGCAAAAGAGTGCAGTCACCAAATGGTACGTTATGAGGTACACCGTCGCTGAGCTTGATATAATGTGCTTGTCAGACCACTGTGCCCGCAAATTACCACCCGTTGCATTTCCGAACAGTGTGAAAAATCACTGATCTAATGTTGAGTACCATGCATTCTTTGCGTCTCTCTTCTAATGATTATGAACTGCAAGAACTGTTTAAGTATATGAGACAACCATTAAATTGTTAAATAAAAAATTCTAAATTTGGGTTTCATGATATTGTTAAATATCCTATTGAAATTTTCACAATTGTATTAAAATGACTACTACATACACTTGTGTTTTCTGAGATTTATTGGTTTAAATACTCCAGGATATGAAACTGCAAAATGCTTTTTGTCAATATTATAAGTAATGGTAAATATCCGCCCATGCATGCTTTACAAGTACATTTATCTTATTTATTTCATACAATTAAAGTTTTCAAGTTAGAAGAATGTTATTGATGTATGTCCTGTTTCTATATAAGCATAATAATGTATGCTAATTATTCAGAAGTACTTGTTATTAAATTCTGAAAAATAATGATTAAAATATTTATAAAATATACGTAATCATTCGACAGGTTTTATGAGTAGTTTCATTTTAAATTTCTTAAACAGAATATAAGTGATATAATTTATTAAATTATGCTTACATGTATGTCTGTGCAAAATTCAGCATAAAATATTTCTTAATGAATTACTTTTCTTACGTAGCAGTTGCAGAAAATTTGTCTATGTGGATTTAAATGTGTTCTTCATTAAAGCTTTGCCATCTTAAGTTATGTTTTTCCTCTGACTTATTTTACATGAAATGTTGACGTTTCTATATAACATGCTACCAAGAGATATGTTTAATCTGCAGAAAAATGGAATTTACTTTTGAATTTATTGAACAATATTAATAGCTTTGGAAAATTTTCTTTATTGTATAGGTACATAAGTATTATAATTTATCATGCTTCATAATATATTTTAACATATTGTAAATAAAAAATTACCATAAAGTAAAACTTGTTTTTATGTGAGGAGGGGACATGGGAAACCTTACAGATTCTAGCAAACACTTCTGGTCTCCAAATTTTAAAGGTAAGTGTCATGGCATGTGAATGAAAATAAGAATTATGCATGGAATAATTTTTCTTTATATAGTATAATAGTAATTAGTTGAATAGCTGTTAATTACACATTACACACAATGTATAATATCAATTTTGTTATGAGAAAGCATTTTCTGTTGTAAATTTAAATACTAGAGACCTTGAATCTCAAAGCTAATGCAATTTAATTTACAAGTGAAGGCATATCAAACATGAATTTTTAAAATTCAGCTCTTGCAATGAGCAGTTACATTTTAACTTATTCCTATTGGTGTGTAAGGCATTTAATTTTGTAAAAATATATTTTTATATACATGCTAATATATTGCAAATGTGTATTTTAATGATATATATTTTATACTTTCATTCTCTCAAAACTGAATCAATCTTATGCAAGTAAATCTGCTGTTCTAGCCAAATTTTCAATAATTATTGCTATAGATATGCTGATTTGCATAAGAAATTTCTAAATATCTTAGCCACAGCAGTAATGAATTAAAAAAAGTACCAGGAGAAGGGTGCCATAGCAGTAATTGAATAAAAAAATACCAGAAAAATGGATAATAGAAAATTTTATGACTGAACTCTCAAATAACTTCCTATAATTTACAGTTAACGGTAAACATAATTATAATTAAGGGTTTAAGGTATTCTCAATCCATATTGTAATATAGCCCATTTAACGCATTTCTAATTTATGGTTCAACATTCCCCATTCTTGCTTTAACATACTGCCAATTCTTGGTTAAACCTATTAACAAATAACTGTTCAACCTATTGCCAAATAATGGTTCAACCTATTACCAAATAATGGTTCAACCTATTACCAAATAAAGGTTCAGCCAAAGCACCAAATAATGGTTCAGTGTTTTACCATCTTTTGGTTGCAACTTTTTCAGCACCATAGTTTGGTGAAACTTTGAACCAAATTTTTAACAGTGTGCTCCTTTCATAACTCTATATCATCAAGAAAAATGCATTATCTAAAACGAATTTTACAGTACGCTAAGAGGATGCAGTTTACTTTTAAACAGTTTTGGCTAAGAATGAATGTGTTTACTTGCTATTTCCTCAATTAATAAGCAAATAAGTAACTAAAAATAAATAAAAAATAAAGGGGAGAGTTTATTCTCCACTCGAACATAGCACTGCTTTCAGTGAGCAAAATTTGTAAATTTCGAAGTAAGCATTAAAAGTGCATGACGTCTCCCTTCATACATATTTAATTCCATTTTCATGGAAAGTGAAGTAACTCCAGCTGCGCTCCGAAGCCTTCATAATGCTCATCTTTAATCATGGCACGCGTGATGTGCTTATCCATCGCTAAGTTAGTGCAGAATTAGGTACACCACAAAGCTTCTTAACGTGTTTTATAAATTTTTTTCTGGAGACAAAAGAAAAAAAGAATGGTCATGACTGGATTCTTTGACACTACTTGTGAGTCCTGCTTCTAATGTAAAAACAATATGATTACCTGAATATATATACATATACGTGTATGTCGTAATTCTCCTAACTAACGTTTACTTTTATTTAACTTATGTTGCACTATAGCATGCAATAAAATTCATCTTCTAAGTTTAGATTTTTCATTCAAACTAAATATGTCTAGTTCATCAAAAACTTTAATTAACTTGATAAATCAAAAATAATATTATTTGCAGTTTGCTGATTGAAGTGCACTATTTCGTACATGGAAAACTTGATATTTTAGTTACTGAACATTTCATTTATTAAATGGTATATTACAAATAAAAAAATGATGAAAACATTTTAGTACTATTAAAAACAATTTTCCGAATAGTAATGAAAGCTATACACAGCTTTATTAAATACAGAATCAACTTTGAATACAATTGTTCTTAAAATTGTAGTTAAAGAGAAATAATTCTTCTTCAAATGAAAGCGCGTTTTGTGTCTGGAAAAAAGTAAAAAAATAAATTAAGTAACAATAATAATAAGCTATGTTAAAATGCACTTCAGTCTGGATAGTTAAATATTGTATCAGGTTCATTGATATGTAAAATAATTTCTTTAACCATGCGTGCAATGTAAAAGAGAAGAGCCATAAAAGCGCTAAGCGAAGTGAACGAAGCTCTGAGTGTTGCAAATAGAGCCTTTCACATCAAAAGAAATAGTTATTCCTAAAAGTGGAGCAGAGTAATTGTCCGGCCACTCAAACTTATTTTAGAGCCGGATGTTGAAGCGCATTTTATTCCGAAAATCATACCGTCCGCACAGATGTCATTTTTTACTTTATTTGCTAGAGTAAAACACTCAAGATCTTGTGATTCGGAAAGAAAATGGCGACATAGCATTATCTCCCATTGAAAAGAGGAAAATCTTTTATTCTCAAATAGACCTCTAAATGAAAAGCAAGATGAAATTCTGTCTGAAACGTCCAAAGGCAAGCAGTTAAGCGTAAGTGCTAGGAAGGCTTTAGTTCCAAGATAATCGACCCCCCACACAAAATCTTCATCTTTCCAGAAGAAAGGAAAACCATAACTTGATGGAAGAAACGAAATCCTGCGTGCACTTTTTTCCAGCTTGCTCGTTTTATAACCTACGATTAGCATAGATATGATACTCTCGGCTTCTCACTTCCCGCACTAAGTATCAGAGTCTTTCGTAAAGGCAACTCAGAGGACCAACAACAAATTACTTCTTTGAGGGCATTCCCAATGCAGGTGATGTATTTAAATGTTAACTGTATTTGTTTACTCTACAAATGCAATTTCAACAAATAGCCCCGAAGTGCTTCTGAAGGTACTCATACTACATTAAGAAAAACAAGTTAGCAGAATTAATTAAATATTCCTGAATGATTTAGTTAATTCTAATAACTTGGCATTTACTTAAAAGTTTATTTGCTTCTTAAAGCATTGTAAAGTAACTCATCAACGATAACTGAACTCTCAAGTCTATCTTAGTTCTAAAACGGTCTTATAAGTTGAGTAGTATTTGCAACGAGGAAACTTTAATCATATTGATAAAACTTCTCGGAAAAATCCTTCAGGACTCTTTGTAAATCTCGCAGACTTTATTTTGGTTAATTCTACGCTGAATCCTTGCATAAGAATGCTCCACAGTCGGGAGAAGCTTTGAAGTACAAAATAGGGTATTAAAATATATATTACATTCATATCTTGATTCACAATAAAATATGAGCAATTGTTTCCTCGTGGCACAAATTTTTAAGTTCTGCTGTAATAACAAAGCTGACATTCTGGCATGATCAGGAATCTTTTCTATTATGAATTCTCTTATACCTTATTTATCAGTACAGTAAAATCTATTATGAACAAATATTTATATAAGTTTTAACAGTAAAACATTAAGAATAAATACCAATACTAATTTATACATTAATTAATACAACATTGATTTATGCATAATTAATTAATTAGCACTAATTTATACATTTAATACATACATTTATACACTAATTTGCGTATTTCATGCATAAATTAGTGTATTTTCATACATATTTTACTGTACTATTGTGTATACTAATATCCTAAATGGCATTTTAAAAACTTATGATTTTATGAAGTGTGTGCTATCTGTCGAAGCACATGCCTTGTGCTATTCAATAATACGTTACCTGTTTTGAGTGCGGATAACTAATAATATGTTTTAATTTTTTTTTAAATATTTATTATAGTATATCGTGTAATGCAGTGTATTCGTATGTTATTTGTAGCTTCGTGTTTCCTACAACTAGAACTTGTATCTACTAGTAATGGATGAATCTTTTCACGATCCCTACATTTATATCATTATATAAATAAAAAGAAACATATTCAAACATGCTGTACATACTTAAAATCATGTCTCGGTGTTAGTAATTTAAGATAGCTTATCTATATACAACTCGAATATGTATTTAGAACTGGATGAATATTTTCATGTTCCTCATTATCCGTATTATCACATGATGAAAAAAGAGATATTTACGGTTGCCCTACGCACGTAAAATTATATCCCTGTATGATTAATTATGATGATTCCTCAATATACAACTGAAAATGTATGCAAATTTTACCAAATTTTTGTCATTTTCATCAAGGCGCATTTTCTGTGACGTAAGGTGTTTTCGTATTTTGAAAAAATCTCTTCTCTGAATTCCGAATCCAAATGAAAATGATTTTGAGAATGAAAATAATTTAACTAATATTAATGATTGAGTCAATTACATTAACGAATTTCCTTCAATTAATAACTTCAGTAACTTTTAGAGTTCCAAAATTTTTAAATTAAATGAAGAATTAATAGAATTATTAACAGCAAAATGTGAAATACTTATTCACTTTAAAATTAGTTAGCAAACATTTTTACATTTCTTTAAACAAATGTCGGCAATATATCTACAAATGTCGGCAACATATCTATAATGTCGGCAACATATCTACAAATGTCGGCAACATATCTATAATGTCGGCAACATATCTATAATGTCGGCAAACAAAGCAATGTCGGCAACATATCTATAATGTCGGCAAACAAAGCAATGTCGGCAACATATTTACAAATACTATTTATACTCTGTTAGTATCGGCATAAACTACATACAGAAATCGATACAATACCCTGCTGATATAGTACAAATACTGATAAATTCCTCCTCTGAAGATGAAAAACGAGAATAATCTGATTTTTACATTAAAATAGTCGCATTTATATAATTTTCTAATGGGCTGAATAATAATTTGATTTAAAAAGTTTTTAATGTTTTTAACCCACTTTAAACACAAAAAGGCTAATTAAAAGATTTCACTATTTTTAACTGATAATATTAAACTGGGAATAATTAATGTAGAGTTTTTTACTTCTATAGTACGAAATTTTTTGGATTATTTATTAATGATCATAACAGTTTCAGAGTTAAATCTACAAAAAGATTCGGATATGGATATAGCAATAGCTGTATGAAGACTCACAACAGGAAAATAACTATGATGCTTTGAGATTTTTCTCTAAGTACCAAGGCAAGTCTTTTTTTCACAAACGTTTAACGCAGGAAAAGTGGAAAATATTAGGATTAAACCGTTTCAAATTTCTTATTTCCCTGACACAGAATCCATTTTTTTGCTCTTGACTTTCCGTTCTGAACTTAACAATCCTTCTTTACTTTTTGCTGACTTATGTTCCACTGTATTAACATCAAAAAGAAGTAGAAAGCTTTAGATATTTATTGCGTTATTACCAGTTTTACTAAGAATAATAATAAAAAAATAACATCAAAAGATAAAATAAATAACAAATAAACTAGAAATTTAGACACCTTAATTATTAAAACGTGGTGATAAAGAAATGGCTGTGAAAACTTCCATTTTTTAAAATTAATTTTGATTGTAAAGCACAGTACACTTTTAAAATTATTGAATATTAACAACATCAAACTTAAGGCTTCCATGATTTTAAATTAGACGTGATGTGAAATCATGTAAAGACCGATAGCATTTAAAATAAAATCTAGGCCTTCCATTTTAAAATAAAATTATTTTAATGAACAAGCTTACTTCATTGCATTTTATGAAATTCTTAGTTGTTATGCTTTCGTAAACTTTGAGTTATCATATTTTTAAAAATATAGGTGTTTTGCTTTAAAAAATTATTAGTTCTCAAATTTATCAAAATTTGTCTGTTGTATTTTCATAATTTTTAGTTGTAGCATGCAGCATATTATTTTGATAAAATATAACAAACAAAAACCTGGGATTAATCTACGTTATTAAGCACTGTGAGAATGCTGATTATATGCATTTCAAGATTATGCGGATATGCTACGAAGATTAGGAATACTTCCTTACAAGAGGTGCATTTTGCTTTGTGCACTGATTTTGCATCAGAGAAATTTTTTTCTTGGATAAGACAATTTACTAGAAATCTCAACTTCCCGTCATGAAAATGACAGAAATTTTATCATGATCAGGATGAAAATAAAGAACAGATCTTTTTTTATCAAGATGATCCTAATAAGTGTTAGTGAAAACAAATCTAGCTTGAAGATGGTGAAAAGTTTTGGAAAATTTCAGCTGTTCTCTTTCCTTTGATGCTGTATAGTAAAATTCGCTCAACTTAGAAGTACATTTCAACAGTGAAGTCTACAGTGAATATATAAACAAACAGTGCGTATATCAGTGAAGTCTTGCTCACTTCTTGGTTTCAGTATATTTCTCACAACGCTTTCTGCCTTTCAACCAAAGCACACCTTGGTTAAACAACAATCACTTACAATAGCCTTTGATAATTTATTAGAACAGTCCATGGCGCTGTCACTTACGCTGTTGAAATTATCTCATTATACATCAAACAGCTCGCCAGCAATGTTTATTAAGTCCTTTCTGGTGTTACCAAAGAGATGTCTAAATATGAAAACGCCGCCATATCTCTCCTCTGCTGTTTATGCCCTTAGGCGTAAACATGTTGCTGCAATCAATATTGACACATTTTGATACTGACTTCACGGATATAAATTACTTGGCAAACTCTGCGAACGTTGGAAGGCACAGATTTTAACCATGAATATTGTTCTCCTCATTTACGTAAATAAATGAAAAATATTTATGTTTCTTTATCGGTGCCGTTTTTATATTGCCGCTTTCTATGTCTTTGACGGTCAATGAAATGAATTACGAAAAACGAAGAGCGAAAATAAACACGAACTGAGCACAGCAAGAATAAAATTTGCATTAAAACTGGAAACGATAAATTTGACTATTATATAATAAATTAGCTCTTTCATTAATAGGTGTGCATAATTCGATGTTATGGATTAATATATGCTAAACTTTCGATGAATATCTACAGTTATTTTAATCAGAATGATTGCTATAGATTAATTATTTAAACTGCAATCAATTCAAGCTACCGCGCCTGGATTTCAACGAAGCCCCTGTTATAAACAACCAACCTTTGGGTCCCGCTTAAGTACCTACAAATTTCTCGTTATTTTATACGATTGTAACGAACTTCCAAATGCATAAAAACCGGATATAACAAACTTTGTGAATATACTGGACTGAAAATGTCTGGTATATTCACAAAGTCTTACAAATTTTCAAAATACACAAAGTCTTACAAAGTTCTGGTCTTACAAATTTTTTCCAGTATTTCTGCAATTTTCAACTGAAAAATTGCTAACTCTTATATTCATCCTGTTTAGGATATTAGAATAACGAAAAAACTTTGAGGTTTATGTTCATTTTCCTTGGCCTCCAGTTTTTTTTTGTGTTCAAAACAAAAAGACTATGCGAGGCATGCGAAGCACTCAGTTCTTGGAAATCCAGGATACACAATAAACATATCTTAGATCTTATTGTGCTACGCATTGAACCAAAACGAACAATTAATCTATTGAGACAAAGAGTTTGACTTCTTTGATTCCATTCCAGTTCTTTGATTGAACTGTCCGACAGCACTCTCTTTAAGGCTGCTCTGGATGCTTATTCATATTTTCAAATGCGTACTATAGCTGGGAATGTGTAACTGGAAGAATGAATCTAAACCATGACTTTTATGCTGTGTAGTTTTTCGTGTAAAATTATTAAAGCATTGTGAAACTAAAAAACAAAAAAGAAATTTAGTAAGTGTACATAATAATAATTATAATGAACTTTTAGTGTTTTTTTAAAGTTATTATTATCTGTTGCGAGATGTGATAATGCTAGCCAGTCTTACTGTGTGATGCATCAATAAAATTTTACATTATTTTGTGAGACAATCCTTTTTTTTCCTGTCGAATAGGATATAGCGAACAAAACTTTTGGTCCCCTGAAGTTCATTACAGCGGGTTTCTACTGTATAACGAAAACTATGGGAGCACTGGAAAATTAACAGAGGACTCGAGAGATTGAAAAAAAATAGCTCTAGTATGGAACGATGGTGTTCATGTAATGCATGCAGCTTCCATGATAAATTACAATTAAAAGTTAATATACAGTCAAACAATTAAATGTCATAATGTTTATTTGTGATAATGTTTTATTGAAACGAAGTAAGTATATCATAGCGTTAAAAACGCAATATTTCACTTAATCCATACTCTCACTGCTTTAAAATATATACTTTTTAGAGTAAAACATTTTAAAAATTTGTATATTTACAACTTATGAGAAGTACTAAATATGTTAGCTCTTCAAACCAATAAATCAACAACATTTGATAAAGCTTGTAATTTGTAAAGCATTCTGGTTTGTAAGGTTACTTCCAAGTTGCGAATGCTAAATTTCGCTTAAAATGCGGATGTGAAGTTATTTGTGAAAAATTTTTGCCAAACGAAATTTAAAATTCTGGTTTGGAACCGTAATATTAAACTAAATTGAGTTAAATTTATTTGATTTTTTCAGTGTTAAAATACGTGAATTTTATCTGACATAAAATTATTCAGGGAAGGTAATAAAATTATTCCATAAATGTAAAAGATAATCTTATACATGTTTTATGAAGTAAAAAACGCTCATCAGCATAATAATATGTTAATAAACGTAAATTTAAAGAAAAAACAGGAAAGATGAAATAAATGATTTATAACATGATATAAAGCTATAATTAAAATTTAGTTCATGACTAAAATAATAAGCCAATCGATTTTATTACTAATCTTATTAAAATGCTAAATGACATAATACGCAGATAGAGAAAAACCATGAAAAACAAAGGAAGTAAGCCGTCAATAAAATAACACAATAAAAAGTTCCATGTGTGTAAAACAATAATTTTAGACCAAACTGTAAAATTTTCGTAAAAACGAATTTAAAAAAACCTAAAAAATTAAAATTAAATGCCTAAATTAAATTTAATGACTATAAAAATTAGCCGGGGAAAGTAAGAACATTTAAGATAGTCACGATGTTTTCTGAATTATAAATGTTGAAATGCAATTAACATCACACTAATATTTCATTACCATATTAATTAAGAGTGCAGAAATATAATTAGCACCGCACATGTTTCAAGGAAATTCCTCTATCAGGTCTAGAATTTACAATTAAACATTTGTGTTCTTATTAAAGCATCCCCTACTCTTAAAAAAAAATTAAGATGGGGACGCATATGCAAATTTCATCTTCATATGAATCGGATGACACATATGTCGCAAGGAGCACTTTAAACGACGGTAGGAAAAATGAGTGATATGCAGAAACGAAGCTGAATGTGATCTAAGGCTTTTTTTAACAAGCCATTTATAGATTTTTTTTATTCCCTCAAATCCATTTGAGCTCTTTCCTGTAATGTGTATCGAGATATTTTTGTACACAAAAGGAATAGGGGGAGAAATAGATTGTATTAGCGGGGTTCAAGAAACCTAGAAATTAATGATCATCTTTTAAATAAAGAACACAAAAGCTTTTTAACAAATGTTCAGTTAAGTAAGATTTATCAATCACTTGATTAAAATTACCCTTCTGGTTTAAAATGAAATAAATGGCTAGCAAAACTAACACAAGTACTTCAAAATTTAGCTTGAAAAGAACCGAATTTGCTTTAAAGAAGAAAAGAATGGATATTTAAGTATTAAATAAAACAACTTTCTCAAACGATTGAAACATTATGTAGTTAAATCTCATTACAATTATATTAAATAGGTTATATTGTAGAATCATTAGGTTTTTTGAAGCAGGGGAAGTGAAAAATGTGTAACGCCGAGGACTCGAACCTGGACCCTTCGAACATGCGATGAGTGTGCTACCGTTACACCACGAAGGAATGGTGGAAAAAGGATAAATACCTTACAATATAAATATATACTTTAGGTCAGACTTTAAAAAGTACTTTGTCTAAAATTAATTAAATAAATATTATTTGTCTGATGAAATGTCGTACAGGAACTACAATTTTCCATCTTAATTCTCACTTTCGCATAAATATTATCTGTCAGTTATTCCCGATTTATGTTTGTACTTGTTGGGAAATGTTTGAAATCCGTATAAAGCTCTAAAAATAATGAAAAGTCATTTTCAATTTTTCAGCAAATTATAAAAATGAATTTTAATTTGTTAAATTTTCATCGATAACAGATGACTGCTCGATAAATACATTTTTTGAATAAAAATTTAACGTACTGACTACTAAAGAGGCATTCTAATTTTTTTATTTACAATCAGTGTCGTATGTTTCGCAATATATTAACATAATGATCATTTGCAAATAGCGTTAAATATGTGATAGTAATCTATAGGCAAACACTATTGGTGTATTTACCAACTTGCGCAGCAGAAGAAACTGTGATAGATTTTCTTGCTATCAGGATTCCAAAATACTCTGGTCCATTCTTTTTTTCTCTGCACCATTACCTGAAAAACACAGAAAAATATTTCGAGTTAATTAGTGGGGACATAAATGACTTGATAAAAATAATATCGTACTAGTCCAAATATAAAAAGACAAAAGACTTTTTAATTGAAAATTTAATTGAAAAATTAATTAAAATAGGCTTTTGAAAGCCACTATGTCATATACAGCCTAATATTTAACTAATGGGACAAATATGTCCGGCAGTTAATTTACGTTAGCTTAATGTCAATTTACATTATCT
The DNA here is from genome assembly GCA_000611955.2 of Stegodyphus mimosarum. NCBI lineage: Eukaryota > Metazoa > Arthropoda > Arachnida > Araneae > Eresidae > Stegodyphus > Stegodyphus mimosarum. The sequence goes on along the minus strand of KK112226.1, from coordinate 161,514 downwards.
TAAACTATAGCATGATGACTATTTAATTAGTTTTTTAAGCATATTGAATATACCAAACTCATATATGTTAGGTCTTCTGACATTCAGACCTTGCTTGTTCAATATCTCCAAAGATGCAAAATCATATTAAATGCCAGTCTTATAATCATTCCAGTATGACTCTTATTAACTGCAAAATAAAAATCTCAAGCATTTAACTTCATATATTTCACTCCACTGTTTCATTTATCAAGTCTTAAATTGTTTTAAGATACCTTTTGAACGAATAATACTTTCACTCGTTTATACATCAGATAAAACTGTTCTACGGTTTCTAGGCTTTCGGCAGTTTTTAACATCGACGCATCACAAAAAATAGAGATATTAAGGCATTAATTAATTTGAGGCTGTGCGAATGTGACTAATATCGCACTTTTCAAGGAAGAAGCCGTTGAAAATGCACTTGAAAAAAATTCGAAAGTATTTTAGTAAGAGTGATATCCCAACTCAAATGATATTCAATAGATTTCTTAAAATATTTCTTGTCGTTTGTTTAAAATCAGTCAGTACTTTTTTTTTTCCAGAGAAACTTAAGTTTCCAATGACTACAGTTTAAAGAGAAATATTGATTATTCAGAAACGTATTCATCTGGCAATCCACTCTCTTAAAGCCACGAAAAAAATGGCAACTCGAGTATTTTGGCTGTTGTATCGAGAATAGCACGTTTCGAAGGGTAAATGGAGTCATTTCGTTATTGGAATTGAAGCTTCCTTTTTAGTATTTTTTATGCATTTCACTTTCGTCATCTACTCAAACGGTATAGTTAATTAAATACCAGTGCTTTCGTATAAAGTAGTTGCTGCTTGGAAAAGAAACACGCTCTGCATACAGGAGAAAACATTAGCAAATTAGTCTTTCTCTTTCATTTAAAACTGCAATTATAGTTTTGGAACAAGGAAATTGAACTGCAGTTCTAATGGATAAAACAGATAAGTGCTGAAGACTGTTTAACTTTGTTTACAGGAACAATAGGAGTCAAGCCAATTCAGGATAACCACTGAAAATAATTTTTGACAGTTAAAAATAAGAATAAACATTGCTAAGGGAAATAGCAGGAATACAAGAGAATAACAGAAATAACGAGAGAGGAATAAACATTGCTTCGGCAGTTAAAAATAGGAATAAACATTGCCATGAAGCCTTCATATTCTCATGTATTATTTAAACTAATTAGTGATCTATTAAATTTTTCTCTCAACGGTTAGAACAGTTCGCGCAACCATTTGATGAACAGTATATTGTTGTGACTCAGTATAGAGCTTTACTCTTGGCCACATTAAAATTACAAAATGCGTGCCCAAGCGTGAGACTTAATATATGTGGCAAAGTACAGCAGCCTAAATGTGCCCTGTTTAAGCTGCTCTGTACTCTCGAGGAAACATGATTATCAATAATTCCGTGTTCACGAGGCGACATGTTGATCAACGACTTCATTTTCACGAGGCGACATGTTGATCAACGACTCCATTTTCACGAGGCGACATGTTGATCAGGTCCCGATAAAATTTCCACATAAATTTGTTACCTGACAGCATTCAGTTTTATACCAGAACAATGTAAATATGCTTCGCGTATTAGAGTGGTTAACATTATTAGAAGACTTCAATAAGCATCACACGAATCATAATTTGCAAAATTTTGAATGTTTTCTTTTGATGCAGGACCTAATTACTAAAACTAGTGCTAAAAAGGAAAGGTTCTTAATAAAAGGCAAATATGAATATTGATTGCTGATTACATTAACTTACTAGCAAAGATTTTCTAGCAATTTTTCACAAGTGATTAGTCAGAGGAAGCCAAAGTTTAAGTTAGGTTTTGCTGGTACAGTGAAATATACTCGATTTAGCTTGAATATTTGTTGAAACGCTGTTACTCTATCTGCAAGTTAGCACAGTCTGTTTCCATTAATTTTTAGTTTCTGAACCGCGTGGTTGATATGTTACTAAATAATTTTGTTTGGCTTATTCTCTGGTTGTCATACTGTCTTCAGTAAAGTCAGAGGGGAACAAAAGAAAAGTTATAGAACAGTCTTTTACGATTACTTTGGGTAAGCTGATATTTAAAGATTCTACTGCGTTATTTACATTGTTCTTAATTAAGCTTATAAATATTAATTTTATTTAATAAAGAAAAAATAAGAAATAAATAGACTTCTCAGTAATATAAAATACAATTTACAATGCTAGTAATTAAAATTTATGATAAATCATTTTCTATAGCTAGAAGAACCAAAAGTTTAGTCCAACCGAATGTGATCTCTCAGTCACCCGAACCCTTAGCAACAAGCGGAAAGATCATGCTAGCTAAACCTCGGCGAAAGTCGAAAAAAATATGTAAGAAAAGTATACATTGAATTAAATGCAAACAGTAGTTATATTTTCGTTGCTGCCAGTTCTCTCAGAAGATAAGAAAACTGTAGTGTAAAAACCCTTATAGTGAAACAGGATAAAAAAAAGACTATATCGGATTTAGTTAATGCTAGCAATTAAAATTAAATAAGACACAACAACAAATTACTTGCGCCCAATGATGGAAAAACATTTCCATGGAACCTTGGAACTAAAACATTTGAGGCTTGAGATTGACAATAACTTTGATATACTCCAGTTTATGGAAGAAACATTCATAAAATGTCAGCTCAGCTTCCTCATAGCAAATTTTAATTTTTTTTAGTATTAGATGACGAGTGATAAAATTTTCCAGTATATGAAACAATAATTTTACAAATAAATAAAATTTTTTCCTCCCTTTCAAAATATTTTAGATAAGGTAGAATTATACAAGGGAAAGGAAAGGTATATCAGATGCAGCTCAGCTTCGTCATTAAGAGACGTTTTGTATGCAATTAAATTGGAAGTGCCTATTAGAACTCTTGCGTGGAAAGACCCCTGTGAAGGGACTGTGTAGAAGTAAGGTAGAAATGATGTAAAATATATATATATATATAATAAAATTTTGGGGAAAAGAAAGAGAAGAAGAAGAAGATTTAATTACTATTGTTACATGAAGTAATGATCAATTTTTACAATTTAGCTTGGTTTAAGTGACTATGGCAAAGCGAATTAGGATTATCTGCTTAAAGGGAGGGATCCCTTCGTGGAGGCACTTTCTAAGGAGAACTGGTTCGTATACATGTTACAGACGGGAAAACCACGAAAACGACAATACAGCCAGCCAGGTCGGAAGTACCAGTTTTCAGCGATTTTACTGCTTCGCCGCTGGTGGGGTCTTATTCGGTTTAGAAGCGTAACAATTAGTCGCGATTACAACAAGGTCAGATTTATGAATGGTATTGTACGATGTACGTTTCTAGCACACCCTCCAAAAAACTGCCATTAACAGGCTCTCGAAAATAGTCGTTACTGACATAATAATGCTTTGGTCAATGTATATAAATGAAGATATCTGTTTACTTTTTAGTTTCATAGCCCATTTTTGCATATGCTTTTTTTAAAATATTACCTGATTTTGTGTAATGTATTATAACCGAAAAATGGTATTTTCAGCATAAATATTTTACCCCTTTAGCATAAAATTTCTAGGTACTTACGTATTAATGCAACCACCTTGGCGCAACTGGCGATTTTTTACAGATGAAAAACTAAAATTTACTTATCGCGTGCGTGATGGTTTTCGCGCCTTTTTTTTTTTAAAGAAAGATTTCGAAACTATCGATATTTATCGTAAGTCGGTAAGCATTATCAACATATTTTAGTAATTTAAAATACAAATTTGAATTATTAAATAAGGATTATGAGTTAACCTATATTTTAGGGTACCCCTTGGATTATCGCCAAGTTGTTTCATTTATGGTAACCTGAGTAATTGAATGTTATGGAAATCCTGTTATGACGTGATTGGTTGTAATGCGTGACTGCGGTGATTTTGACTGATGATTTAATTATGTTTTATTGCATTATGTTTTGGACGCCATTTTACTGCGTAGGGCATTGGACGTAAACAGGAATGGCACCAAAAAATCGCCGATTTTCTCCCCAAGAGGTTCCCTGAAATATATTTTTACCGGATTATGTAATGCATTAAAAATAAAACACTTCCATTCTTCTTCAAATCTTTTTGTAATTTTTTTTGCTGTATTCTTCTTCCAAAGTGCTGTGTACTTCTTTAAAGTACACAGCACTTTAAAGAGTAAATTACGGAGTCTTGTTTATTAGTCTTCGCTTTAAAGAGAAAATTGCGGAGACTCGGCTGTGTGCAATCTTCGAGAACAGCGGCTATCGAAAGAAGCGTATGTCCTCGTTGTTTTCAAGAATTTCACTGCAGTTTCTTCCTATGCTGGCAGATTCTACAAACTCATACTTTAAAACTACGTTTAAAGCAAAAAATATCATGATTTGTTTATGAGAACAACTGAAATTTGGAATACAACAAAAAAGAACGAAAATGGCGGCTAGTATCATTGTTTTCCTAAATTAAATTTCCTCATACATAAAATAATGCTCATTTTTATGCAATAACAAAGCATTATTTTGCATTCGCATTTTCACTCACTTTATTGTAAACATGATTAATGAAAAATTATACCTCGTGAATAGGGTATTTTAGATATTTTTTTTTCTTTGCGGAAAAGATAACCATTTCATTTTATTATACATTTTTAATACCACAATTTAGTCACGCATCTAAAAAAAAGAAACTAAGCTATTTTCCCCTAGTCGTATTAGGAAATCTTAATGAATTAGGACGATATGATGGACGATATGAGATTAAAGCAACAATATGTTTAAAAAGGCTTGCTTAGCAAAAAATTGCATTCATACAAATTAGTTTAAAAAATCTAGCGGCAAAGTACTAATAGTTCACCCGCATTCTGTTTCTATCTTCTAAGGATCTGATTGCTTTAAGGTTTACAGTTTATCTCGTTTATAACTTATATACAGATGAGTTTATCTTATAAAATCCGGCATGAAGGCATTCCTTCCCAACTCACTAACGGCGGAATGGGGTCCATTGCTTGAACCTTTTAAAAAAAAAAAAAAAAAAAAAAAAAAAAAAAAAAAAAAAAAAAAAAAAGAAGACTTGTGAGAACGTAAATGCAGCGCAGAAACGAATTATGAATTAAGGATTTATGTAATTTAAATTATGGCAAAGCATGCAATGGCCATTTGCCTAAGGAGAAGGATATCTTCGGTGACAGCTTTCTGAGGCAAACTGTCCATATTCAAACTGTGGAGAAACCACAAAATCTCGAAAACATCCACCCTGTTTGCCGGGATTTGAGCCCGTCTTGAAATACTAGGGGGTCCACAGTGGCCGAACGGTAAAGTCGCTTAGCTCTGGTAGTTCGCTCTAGGCTCGTATCCGGGCGGACTGGTAGGCTGAATGGACATTTTCGTATTAGTTTTTTCCATGAGTAACGTTGATACGAACGAGTTTCCCTTAGAAAGTCCTCCCCACACACGAAGGTATACTTTCCCTTAGGCAGATAGCCCTCGAGGGCTTTGCCATAACCAAATAAATGAAGCCAAACCAACTACCAGCCTTTAGCTGCTTTAGCACTCCGCCACTAGTAGGCTTTTGAAATATAAATCAAATTTAAAGAAAAAAAGGATCATGGTATCGAAATACATAGCGTTGCTAGATTTTAATCACAAAAAAGCAATAAACTAGGCATTTAAAGAAAGTTACCAGACTTCCTAATTTCTATTGATGAAAGGCTGTTGCAATACGAAACCAATATATAAAACTGAGAAAAAATATAAAGGAAGGCAAATAATTATTTTTCCAAATAAAAGTAATTGTTAGCATTTGCTTAAAAAAATCAAGATGAGATACATTATTGTTATCATTTCGAATGTTTTCCCCACGAAATCTTGTCACTGCGTTATATTTGACTAGTCACAATATCGGGCTTTTTAACAACAGTGAAAATAGTGGAAGAACAGTGAAAACAATGGTTAAAATCAAAAGAAAAGTATTTAGGAACTGAATTGATTCTTGTTGATTAGCGACAGTAAAAAACAAATGGACTTTGTTTGTATGCAGATATTTATACAAGCGTCACGCTTCCTGCCTTCTTGAACCGTAATTCGTAACGTTTTACAGGAGATGAATTTTTTCTGAAAGATATAATAAGAGGAAGTTTGATCTGAGACTTTGCGAGGCAGAAAATAAAAGTATCAGTAAACTACTAGAAGACGTGATGCAGATCTGTACGGAAAAAATTTACTCGACATGAATTTGGTATCTTTTCCATCCTAGGACAGCACACATCAAAAGGTTTTCCGAAGAAGGCATATACGCTAGCGCTTTGGCCTCAATTAAATTAAATATGTTTTCCTTATCTCTAGTAACACATTTTGTTTTCAAAGTAAGCATTGTGAATAAATATTTTTAACGCATGTCTATTTCGCTCTCTGTTTGTTGAAATAACTAACACAAGAGATGAATTTCTTATAGTTAAAAAAATTACCGCAGTCGAAATGAGCTGATGACGAATATATGTTTTCTTGCTGGAAGTATCAAGTTGACGCATAAATCTCTCTAGAGGAAGATGTTTGGCGCGGCCTCACTCATAACGGGAAAGATACAAAGTTTCTGAAGAGCGTGAAGGAAGCCTGTTTCGTTCTTTGCGTATTTAAATAAACCTAAGAGATATATTTCTTAAGGTACGAAAATTTTTACCACCGTTGAAATGACCTGCTGGAAAAAGTCCGTTTTCTTGCTGAAATATATGAATTGCTGAATATCAGGTTGGAGAGCATATCTTTTTTATGGAAACGGAAAAGATCCGGAATTTGCATGGAGGATAGACAAAGGTAATTAATCTGTTGTTTCGGCTTAAATTTTGGATGCTATTATCTTTACTGTCATCTGTTTCGATATGGATTAGCAGACTCTCTGGCATTTTCACTTTGCTTGCTCAGTATAGGATTAGGATTATTTGATTATGGGAAAGCACTAGAGGGCTACTTGCCTAAGGGGGAGAGATGCCTTTAATGAAGTATGTTTTAAGCGAAACTGCTTTGCATTTATATTACACATGGAGGAAACGATGAAAACTTTCTTTCAGCCAGCCCATTCATCAGGATTTGAACCCGGGTAGAGCTATCAGTGTTCAGTGGTTTTACCGCTCTGCCGCTGCTTGGATGTTCAATATCTTATTGGAATGAGGCAATTCAGCACGAGAACCAGAAGTTTTCAAATTTTTACGTCTATCTAATGTTGATTGTACTGATCTGCAACGATGCAGGATGGTCGTATGGATAAGGTGAAGGTGTTCTCTAGAAAGTAACTTTCCAAGTATGTTACACTATCTAATTTAGTTCACAATTTTTCCAGCAAACATAAAAATACCACAATACTTATCATTTTATTAGCTCACAAATTTCATTAATTTCCTATTTCATGCAAAGCAGGTTTCCATGGGCTAATCTTTTGCCCTTAAAACATTCAGAAATATTTCATTTTATTTTTGGCTTAATTAGATTACGTTAGGTTATTTCGAGTATAGAAACGCACACGAAGGCTATCTGCCTTAGGGAAGGCATGCCATCGCAGAGAAATTTCGAAGGAAACCTGTTTCATACCAAGGTCAGTAGACAAACAAAGCTAGGTTCTTTTCAACGTCGACGTCAGTTGCAGAAGTGGGAGAAACGAAAACACAAAGGGAGTAGAGAAGAAGCTGTTTTTGAGCAGACTAAGAATCAGTTACGTCATAGAACATCACGTCATCGTAAAATTGGCGAAAAACACTTGCAGTCAGCCGGTTCACCTAAGTTCGAGCTATCAGGTACAAGTAGATGTAAAAGTATAGGAGACACCAGTGATGTACCATGGGCCAACTGGTAATGCCTTCCCATACTAATTAACTACTAAAAAAGATGCAAGCTTTATAAGAATTTGCAAAGAAAAAAGGTTGAGAAAATAAGCAATGAAGCTTTCCTAAGGCTCTAGAATTTACCTATTATGGTAAATGGTACGGCCCCGCATCCAGTATTTATTAAAAATAATGATTTAGGTCATAAAGAGATTACAATATATTTTCAATACAATTTTGAAATTCATAAATTAAATTGAACATCTGCTTTGGTGTAATAAAAATAACAGATAAGCATAATTAGTGAACAGATAAACATAATGAGATAAATATAATAAGTACTATGAACACAAGTTATAATGAGCTGTAGCAATAATGGCAAAAGAAGCGTCCGTGGGTTTATTACAGTTGTAAAAATTTATTAAAGTTTATAAAGTTCACAAGTGGAGTCATTTTGTACATATTCACAGGGTGTAAAAATTCATTAAATTTATGCAGAATGAGAACTTATATTTGACGTATATCTAGGACGTAGGAAGAGAGTCGTCGCATAATTTTTTAAAACTCCGGATACAGATGTTCGAGTTCGAACTATCATTATTTAGAGAGCTTAACCACTTGCCATTGGTGGCGCGATTTATCATGCAATACAATGAATCACAAAAACGCTTTTGCAGCTCGTTTGCCTGGAATCGAACTCAAGTTGAACTATCGGTGTTCAGCGTCTTTACCGCTTGGCCGCTGGTTGGGCCCTTCGATGAAAGTATTTCTTTTAAAGCAGACAGCCTCGCGTGTTTTGCTAGAATGAGCAACATCACGTTAAAGAAGTAGTATTATTAGTTGCATCGAGTATATACCCAACAGAAGTTTAGCTGGTTGTAATATTTAAGTGTAATTTCATGAAGCTTAAAATGAATAGCAGATAAACTGCATTTTTGAATGCCAGTAACAAAGGAAACTTACCTTTAAATACATCATTTTGATATTTTGTAAAGGTTTTCCATCAAACGAGTGGATAAGTACATAGAACGTTGATACCTCCGTCCTGGGTACTATTTCCCAGGGTGCAATGAGCATGTCTTTTCTTGTGTGTAAAAAAATCAAGAGCCTGTTCCCTTCGAAAATCCTCCATGAAGACCTAGTTGCTAAACAAGATAGCCCTCGAGTTTTAACCGTAATGGTTTTGTAAATTGAGAATATGTTTTGTTCAGCTTCTCTGTTTTGTAAAAGCTAATGTAGAAGGAAGTCTCTGTGTTCTCCTCTGACTTAACTTTTCTGTTACAGTACTTGAATGAATGGTATGTCACTCTGAGATGGATAATCCAGTTTAGATTTAAAAGGGATATCACTTATTGACGTACGTTTTAATTTCGATATCCAATTTCAAAGTAAAACTTCGCTAGATTTCATTTAATGAAAGATTAAAATACTTCTTCTATTACTGCACAGCAGGAAACAGTCCGAATTTAGTCATTTGCTGAGAACAAATATTGTTAGCATGGATAGGGTCATAAACACGTCAACAAGGTTCGGTTGTTTGAAATTACGCAACTTTATTACGCAAGAGAATGAACTCGCTTCACGAACCAAATAAAGTTATAAGTCTACAAGGACGTCTACATCTCTTGTTAACTGCTGATCGAATGCCAAAATTACACACTCCGTGGTGTTCAATGCGTGTGCGAAAAGAAAATACCATTTCGCTAAATCAAGTTCTGAACTGTCCTCGACAGAACGCATGGCGTGTGTGACAAGTCCTATAAAAAGATCTCTGGTAAAAAATGGAGCTTTACTCGTCACAAGACGACCCAACACTTTTTTTTTCATGCAAAGAAAGAGCTAAAAACGCTTAATGTATCATAGACGACATGCAGTACAACGTTAGAATTATGAATGTTTCGGGTGGCATTCATTTTCTGTGAAATAGATCCTTCACGGACAAGTTTTGTATTTGGGAATTTTATTTCAACAAAGATCTTTTTTTTTTTTTTTTTTTTTTTTTTTTCAAAACGAAGTGTTTTTCCGTCATTCTTTTTTTTTTCTTTAAAAAATTGTCGAAAAGTCATTTCTGCAAAAGATTCGCTGCATGTTAATTTTTCACATGAAATATTTGAGTATAATTTATTTTATTGATTTTTAATGACATAAATTTTGCCAAATAATAAGTAATATTACGTATATAAAAAGAAACCCTCTTCTTAATAATACGCTCGTAAGGCTTGATTTTTTAAATATTCTAAGCATTCAACGAATTTCCATAATTACTATCGTACTATCGTAATTATGGTAACTAAAATAATTGCTATTGAACTATAGTGCTACGTAATTACTATTATACTATATTACGCAATTACTCTTAAGGAATAGTGATTACTATTGTACTATAGTAATTACTACTGTGCTATGGTACTACGGTAATTATAACAAAGTATTACTATAAATACTTTGTTTTCCAAATTAAACCTTTTGCAACAGAAATCAAATCAAAATAGTATTAAATTAGTGATTTTAAAAACCAGTCACTTCTAATTTTTATAAATCAACGCCTTTTATATTGTTGCTTTCTTTAGAAATATATAAATGCTTTATAATGAAAAAAAAATTCTCGCACTACATCGTAATGAAAAAGAGTGAATTATAAAATTTTTACCTAGAAGTAAGCTTTTAGTTTATGTTTTAGTACGCTTTTTAGTTTATGCTTTAGTACGCTTTTTGTCAAACAAAGATTGGTATAGCTGCTGCAAAGTACTGAAAAAAAGAAGGTTAGACATTACTTTAAATGACATAACTATGTAAATGTGCTGCGATATAGGTATACAAATGTATTGCAACAATATTGCAGTACTTATTCATACCTTGACTATAGAAAACTCTTAGGTAGTTAAGGCAGAAATCGATTAAGTTATCCGAAATGATCGCATCCTATTCATTTCGAACAATTTAAATCTAATATACACAGTTTAGTGCCTAAACACCTATAAAAAGCTTCGAATTGTCAGAAAATCATTGCTGAGAAGTAAAATAGACTACTCTGACTCTCAGTTTGCATATAAAAAGAAAATTCGAGTTGTAAGAAATAAAATAGTTTGGAGTCTCAAATGTTATTACAATGCGATGAAGATAAGCTTTCAATTATACTAATATTTGTCATACATTAATAGTGATAGATCAGCTGTAAATCAACATAAATATTGTGAAATATAAATCGGTCTTATTTGGTATTCAATAAGCAAACAAACTAAGAGCTAGGCGCGCAGAGATATTTAATTATCAGTTATTTATTTTAAGGTTTCAACGACTTCAGTCAATATTATTTAGTGTTGCGATGCATTCATTTTATAATTTCTATAAATACGTGTTTGTATTAATAAAGTAGTGCTCTTAAATTTATACATTGCGAACAACAGTGCTTTTTGGTGAATTGCTCTGGATTCTATTTATTTGTACATTTATCTATGCTCTTTCATGTTATTTGCTATTTTTAGACATTAATCAGTGTGTTTTTAATATCATAAGGAGTAAGTTACGCAAGGGAATGAAGGAATGTTCAAATTGCCATAATATAACAATCAGAAAAAGCGGAATTCACTAGCGGCCGAGCGGTAAAGTCGATCAGAGGCTCGAATCCCGGGCTGGTTACATGGGAGTTTTCGTTCTTTTCCTCATGTGTACCGTCTGTAGGAGCCAATTTGCCTTAGCAAGTTCTTCCCAAAGACATCCTTTCCTTTAGACAGACAGCCCTCGAGTGCTTTACCATAATCAAAGAAACCAAATCAAACCAGAATAAGCGTCAGCAGTGATACTGAAGACATAAATTATCGTTTAGCGACAATGATTATGGTAAAATGGAGATGAAAAAAGAAACTTTCAGTCTGAGAGTTTTAGATTACAGTATAACACTTCAAAAAAGCATTTAATGTTAAAACATTTAATAGTTTAAAAAGATAAAAAATGTTGAAAACTATATAATTTCTCGTCATAAATAAAAATAATATTTACTGTTGCCAACTTATGAAACCAAATCTTTACTGTTGAATAAAATTAAAATTAGACTCTAAAGAATTTCAGGTCTAAAAACTATGTTTGTTTCTACATTCCTTTTTTGAATGCAAAATCGTATAAACGTAAAAATATAAAAACAATATTATAATTTTGCAAAATATGAAATAGAAAAAGAGTAAAAAAAAATAATCTGAAAGCTTTTAGATTTTATATTGCGTGTCTTTAACGCTTTGTGTGTTACCTTTATTTATTAAATATCATGTTCTTCGAACTTAAACCATAAAATTAAATTCAACAGCAATATCACAAAATGATTTGAAAAGAGCATATCTTTAGAATTTTCGATACACAGTCTCGCGATGCCCATATTCGAATGGAGGACTACGTTATTCAAAATTTGATGTCTTTAGGTATCGTTGTTTTTCACAGTGCGAGAAACATACATACATTAATGCAGATTCTTCATTATTTAATTTCTTTAAATATAACGCAGGGCTCTAATATTTGGAGGCAACAATCTGAAAAGTGAAACGCCGTTTATAGTGAAATGCCACAAACTGCCAAAATGAAATTAATAGCCCTTTTGGCTAAAAAACGCCTTTTTAAAAAACGCTCCCATCTAACGCCCTTTGGACTAATAAAAGGACTATATATATATAAATATTTTAACAAAATTAAAAATAGAAACCTATGTAAAGCACAGCAAACTGTACGCTTCTTTAAAATTTCATCACAACCATTAAATTCTATTGTGTATGCAGATGATAAAGTGCAAATGAAGTATAGCAAGAAATTTTCTTGTCAACCAATTATAGAATATTAAAAACCTATTTTCTTTACGATAAACATGGTATAAAATAATACCTGTTGCACAATATTTAAAATATCCAAGTAAAATGATTTTTTTAAGTAATTAAATTACACTGCATCGAGCAACAAACTTTTATAACTTGAAAATAAATAAAAGATCTTGCGCGCCGTCGATTGTCAGCAGTATTTATTTATCGCATATAGGATTTTATCTTAAAGTAAAAATAATATAAACCTTAATGAGATTTTTTTCTTCGAAGTTTTCATTCTTTCTTTTTTTAAAAAAAAACCCCCCAACTTTGGAGAATTAGAAGCAGCCCAGTAGTGACATCGTACCAGCATGTCATATTTTGTTCCACAGTGGTTACCCGAAATCCCGGATAATACAGAACGCTATACGTAATTTGAAACGCACGTAGGTATTGTAAAACTAAATTGATAAATTACTCACCGTAAAGCATTATGAATATTTATTAAATTATTTAGTAAACATCCATAATGCTTTACAGCGAGTAATTTATCAGTTGCAGTTCAATAATTCTTCAATACTTTACAGTAATTTATCAGTGCTTTACAGTGAGAAATTTATCATTACATTGCATATTCAAAGTTTATGCTTTGCCTGTATATTTCTTTCGCGTACGAATGAAAGTAAGGGATTTTCATTGCCTTACATTGTTACACATGAAAGAATCTCAAGAGATGGTAGAATAACGAAAACAAATTCTGTGCATGTAATTGTGTAGTATTATACAAAGCTTCAAAGAATGAGAGGGCTGTTAAAGTCCTTATTTTCTGCCAAATCACTGCATAAGCAATAAAACAACAGTCCGAACTGAGGATACGTAGCGTAATTGTGCTTAATATCAGAACTGCTGTCAGAAGCCAGAAATGGACCAGATTTGCATTACGACTCGTTTTTTTCTCGGCTGATATTTTTTTGTTATTAACAAAAATTAGGGGTTATTTCAAACCATGAATACGGGGCCTCGGTTGCTTACATTGTCCGATAAAAAGAACGTATGTTTAAGTAAAGAAGAAGCTGCTTGATGTCACCTGATATCAGCAAATCCCACAGTACAGTCACCTTGAGCTACAGCGCAACTGTGGAATTTGCTGATTTGCGCTGACTTGATACTGGACTGTCCCATAATAAGACATTTCTCCTAAGGAGGCCTAAGCCTTGCTATTTTTTTCAAACTTTGTTTGGGGGTGAAGTTATAAGGTTAATTCATACAATAACAAAATAATGCTTAATTTAAATTCAAGTTACTGCTGATTCAACGTCCATTCGTTCACTGAAAATAAATGATATTATACATTTTCGAAGCGTTTTAGATACAATTTAAAAACAGATCATTAGCGAAAGTTACATCTCACAGCATTAACGTAATAGTTTATTATTATTATTATTATTATTATTATTATTATTATTATTATTATTATTATTATCATTATTGTTACTAATACGGACTATGGCGGATAGCAACAACGTGGAGGCATAGTAGTATGTATTTGTAAACAGGGCTTTACATCCCAAATTAGATGTGCCCTGCGAAAGGAAACGAGGAAAAGATAAACAAAAATAAACAAATAAAGGAATTCTTAATAATTACGATCAAACAAAACGTAAAGAGATTGATGAAGAACGAATTAATAAAGTTAAATTAATCACAAATAATAACACAATAAATTAATGTAATCAACTTCATCTTACTTCGGACTCTGGTTGGTATTACGATTTCATTCAAAAAACTGAGAAATATCGTAGCTGAACTCCAGCTGAATTTAAATCCTGTTTGTAAATCTTTTGAAACTCATAAAGTTTCTGTTTCCTTTATATACTTTTTACATACAACGAATTTTTCCAATTTCTGTAGATGGGGTATTCGAAACCTCGGATAATCCGGATCCTGAAAATGATTTGGGATTCAAAAACTCGAATCTTCGCGATTTTTTCTATCATTCTAATTTTTCAAATCCAGATCTAAAAGTCCTTAAACATTTTGAATAAAAAAATTAGCTGATTGCTCTAATAAATACTTTTATTCATTTATTATTACTTTTATTGAGTACTAATAAAAGCGTTCACCAAAAAAACAGTTGTTATTGCAATTTCAGTGATGCCAGTATCATCTCATGCCCTATAACTTTTAGATTTTAGTGTTTTATGAGCGCTAAAATAAATAATTAAAAACAATATTTTTATTTTCTCAGTTTTCTGGACAGAACGTAACGTTTCTCGTTTAGCAGTCATCTAAGTTAAGTTTTGAAATAATTTTTCCCGTCTACGCTTGTTTTGATTAAAAAAGAATATGTATATATTAAAAAACGTAAATAATCTGGATATTATTCTAATATCTTCTCCCCCGAAAAGTTATCTTAAGGAAACTAGCCTCAGAATTCGCGAGATTAAATTATATACTTCATTTACAAAATTTTATTTGCATTTGCGTAGTGATATGGTTATATTTTTTAAAAATGCTTTCTTAAATTGGTTTTTCATTAAACGCAGATTTCAAATTTTACTTTTAGTAAAGAATTTTAATACTAAGTAAAAGTTATTTTCTATTTTCTTTTTCTTCTTTTATTA
>KK112226.1:134552-146274 GCA_000611955.2 Stegodyphus mimosarum | reverse complement strand
GTATTTGAGAATTTCAAAATTCGAAAGATTAGAGAAGCTTTTAGGATTCGGATTCGAGAAAATTTAGAATTCATCTCACATCTACTATTTACTAATCAGTGTCCTTCGAAGAATGGCTCGCAATGTTTATTCATAATCCGCTTTTTGCTGCCGGGCTTTGTAATATATCAGAGTGCATTCGAGTCGCAAATAACTAGAAATGGATAAAAAGTAAAAAACAGAAAAAGCTTTTAAATACTGAAAGCGTTAAGTAACATCACGGATATTGACGATATATTTTATTAAATTTCACTTGTAATTTACTTCATTTAAAATTATTATTTATTAGCCAGTATAGGAGTAAACAAAATGCTCCTAAGTAGCAACTGCCGCTGTTTCGAATTGTAATAGTAGCGTCACTTTTTTAGATCGCTCTCCCAAAGGAAACAAACGTTCAGCTGACGTACTTCTGTTAATTTGAGTAGGAGATAGAACAAACCAGGCTTTTAAGAATTAAAAACAAGGTAGAGACAAGCAGGTTTCCATTTCTCCCTTCCAATTACACGGATGACATGTTAAGAAGCGCGCCTACAGTTTAGCAATGAAAAATTTCCGACGGTTTGATATTAATACCATTAAGAGTTAAAGAGTGCAAATGCAAAATCCATTAGCTACAAAACGGTTTCTAACAATACGAAGCGCTCAGGATCGTAATTTTTAAATAGCTGCTTAAATGATCAAAGGAGCTGAAAGTTTAATGTTGAAAGGAACACCATGCATTTCAATTGGGGAAAGCTTGACTGGATTCAAATGAATCTCAGGCTAATTATATGACTCCGCAGAGCAGATGAAAAATTTTTCGTCTTTCTCTCTCTCCTTCTATCTTTCGAAATGTCTCTTAATAAGGCGTGAATATAATTGTTGAATGAAGAAAATGCTCCGTTTTTCTTCTATCTTCACCGTCTATCGTTTCGGTCTTCGTAATAAATTTTTCACCACTTTCGTTTTGATGCCTTATTGAAAGATAAACTTACTTTATAAGTTATATGCATAAATTATACAACAAGAAGTAAAACAACTTCATTTCATGCATTTACATTTCCAAACTGACTACGACATCTTACGAAAATGTTTTATGTTTTCCTCAAAAATAGTCAAGATGATCACTAACTGCATAGTGTATTTGAACTAGATGAATTTATAAATGATGTATATAGTTACTTCCTATCTACGTTGACACTTAGTGGTACAGCTTTAACTCGCAATAATTCCATTAAAAGTTGACCAGAAATATCAATTACAATATTAATAGATGGTTTTTATTAGGAATAACGTTTTACTGAGCGACTGGAGAAATCATACATGGTTTGAAACTCAGAATTACTCAATATCACGTGTAAAAAATTAAATAAAATTAAAAATAATCGATAAAATCAATAAATAAACTGCTGAATATGTAGTGATTTGCTTGCTAACTATTGCAGTGCTTTTATATTCCTTGCTACAATGTTTTATATTCCTTACTACAATGTTTGCTACAATGTTTACTGAGAACTTTAATTTCATGCATCTGCAACTTTAAAGGAAAAGGAAATCAGCAAATTATTTTATCCAAACCCTGAATTAAGCGCTTATCTTTCCATTGTAACAAAGTCTTACAACAAAATGAAATAAAATTTCCCTGTGTTCGAACTGTTGCTTGACATAACTGTTTCTAGCACCGTATTAAAGGGAATTAATTGACCAAGATGTTCCAAATCTTTGCATAATGTACAATGGTCCAAAAATGTTCGGTAACACGTTATTAACTGACTAAGATAGTCCAGATACTTGCCATAATGTTCAAAAATGCGCGGTAACAGCTCACTTAGATAAACCATCAGAAGACAATAAACGTTTTATGAACTGTAATGAACGTGAATGTAATTCGAAGGTGTACCACGTGTTTGCATATCTGTTGTGTACGTATTATATGGTTGACAAGTTTATTTTAGAGATTCGAAACCATGTAACTTGAGACCAAGTAAGTCAAGAAATCAATTTTATCAAGGATGCTATGTTGCTGAATGCTAAGTAATACCGGATGTAACAGAATTGATGGTTTCAGATAACATTATAGATGAATAAAGGATCAAATTTTGGAAAATGCAAGGTACAAAAAATAATGCGAAAGAGGGACTAACATTTTAGTTAACTGAAGTAGACTGTTCAAACTTCGCATATTATTAAAGTGATTCTTTACCTATGGTAGCATATAATAACAGTCGTATTCACAGCCAAGTAAATAATGGTAACAAAGTGCAAACAACGTGCCATCATTAAGTTCTTGATAAAAAATAAAAAAGATACAGTCTGTCCAACATGCAAAGATGTCGACATGCTTACAAAAACGATACTATTGACAAGAGTAATGTTCTCAGATGGCTTAAGATATTTAAAGAAGGAGAAATTAAGGCTGAAGAGAGACCATGTAGTGAAAGGCCATTAAATGCAACCAGGGACACTAATCTTTAACAGGTAATAGTACTGATTCAAGTGGATAATCCATGACTTTTCGATAACAATATACTAAATATGGTGGAAGGTTATATTAATTTAAAATGTTTGCAAATTGCGCACCTCAATACTTGAGAAACGATATGAACCGCGCGGCTTTCGAACCACCTCTAGTATAGCCCTAAACGTCTTAGCAGGGCTGCTACATCTTCAAGTAATCAATGGGGCTATTTACTCTGTGACTAATTATTCTTCAACTCAGAAAAAGCATCAATTTTAAGGATTACATCTATTCTGCAGACGATTGCGAACAATCACCTCCTCCATACAAAAGATACCCAGCCGATCTTCATACCAAAATAAAAATCCAAAAGAACATCGACCGAAGAAATAAAGGATTTGAAGCATTCATTGACATAATAAAAAGGAAAAGTTTGATGCGCAGCATTTTTTTCCAATCCAACAACATCTGGACTCTGAAATAAAAATGTAACGGTTATTTAAAGAACTCCAGTGTCACACATCAAACATAACTGTCAGCCGTAAAAGC
The DNA here is from genome assembly GCA_000611955.2 of Stegodyphus mimosarum. Taxonomy (NCBI): domain Eukaryota; kingdom Metazoa; phylum Arthropoda; class Arachnida; order Araneae; family Eresidae; genus Stegodyphus; species Stegodyphus mimosarum. The sequence continues at coordinate 143,249 of KK112226.1, read as the reverse complement.
TACGATCAGCATTGCGATAGTAAACAACTTCTTCAAAATCCATTAACTCAGACAGAACAGGCGTATTCTCCATCCGAAATCCGGACAACTGTTCCCCCCCCCCAGTACATGAAATTAAACAAATCTCTAAAGATCTCAATTCTGAAATAACCATAACTTGGATCAAAGGACGTAGCTGCAACATTGGCAAAGGTAGTGCAGAAAATCTTGAAAAAGAAGTGGCTATTTCCCAAGAAGCCAGTTTCTCAACATCAAGCTGCCAAAATCGCAACTGCGACAAATCCTAAACAAACATCTAAGCTACGAATGGCAAGAAGAGCGGAATAACGTCACAACGAGCGCACCCACCAGTTCTGTACCCAAAAGCCAGTACAGAAATCAAAAGATTCAAGTCCTTCCTAACATATTACCTGACCGGTCATTGCCCATATCCAGATTATTTTCTTAACCTCATTACCTATTCTTCTGTCCTCTTACAAGTGACCTGCATTTCCGGAAACCCATGAACCTAGACCTTAACTTCAAAAGACTGGTGATATCTTTACGACACTTATATCCCCAAATTATGAAAATACACCAAAAGATTAGTGCACTGTGATTGGACGTATGCCAAATAACACCTTAGGACGAAAAGGAAAAAGCAGAAAGAGCAATGACTCGGCTATACCCCAACAGCTGATTCTCAGTAATATCCAAAATCTCTATAATTATTCAAAATATCAAACGTACTGAGCTGAGTCCATGAATTTTATTTATGAACTTAAAGATCTGATGGATCTGAACTATGGACATAAAGATCTGAGCTCAATAGAGTTTCACCCGTAACAAAAATCCTCACATAACAAGAACCAGGCATTCCAATGTAATCAAACTCTCCATATATTTATTTACTTACATAAAAGTGTCAAAATTCCAGTGCAGTTATCTCCAAAATATCAGCTCTATTGTACTTACGTAATCCAATATTGTAGAGAGTATACTCAATGTAACTTCATCTAATTTTATGTTAGTATTCTCTTATGTTTAACTGTAGAAACTCCACTGTATAACTCCAGTGTTCCTTAGGAGAAAGAGCATATAGTCAATTCCATTCTGTCGATCAAAAATTTTACTCTCGATCCCTTCGGAGTGTCCATGCGCCCACGGTCATCCAACATTCATCCCCACTTTATGTGACTTCATAGGAATATGAAACTATAGCTGGTTAGAGCACTGGGGCAATATCTGTTCGATTCTGCAGTAAGGGTTCTGGCGCCCCGGGTACTTTTTTATCTGTTGCCTGATTAATGAAACAAAAGAATATCTTTCTTGCATTGCGACGCTGAACATAATAATGCCAATACTTTTATGAAGATAGCGTTTTTCTAGCAAAATCTAACCCTCATCGTATGATGGGTAACATTTGTAAAGGTCACATAGGTCGATCTGTGTAGGGGCACCATTAACTTTATGAAGATAAGCAATTAAGCAATTTATACTCTATGACATCGATTTGTAGTAGTATAGTGTTGCTGAGTTTGCTGATGAAATTATAAAAGTGTTAATAAAGCAAGTCATACCATTCATTAAAATTCAAAATATCTACTACAAATAAGAGAAATATTGAATAAAAATAATAATAGATTAGAAAATGATTACATAAAGGTTATTTTTCCCTTACGATGTTGTGGGGTTTTACTTATTTAATACTAAAGTTCTAACTCAGAACCCCACGAACATTAACAAGCGAATAATCGCTTAAGTGTGTGAACAGAACACATAAGACTTAAAGAGGGTTTACAACCCTTTATTTTTCAGTATATTTACAATCAGTTCCTACTTGGAACTTTACACAAAGCCTCCACTCGAGCTTGAACTTAAAATAATAATAATTTAAACTAAAACTAGTTTAACTAAGCTATTTGAAAGGTATAGCCGAAGCTATCAGAGATCTAACTAGTTGGCCCCTAAGTATTAATTAAATCGGCGAAGCCAAGCAAGGGCCTAAGGTATAGCCGAGCGTAGCAATAGCTAAGAGAGACGTAGCCAAAAGGCAAATGCACGCTAGTCAGGGAATCAGACTCTCTCTTCCGAAGTCGGTGAAGTATCGCCTTAAATAGTACTCTTTCTCATTTTCATTAACTGCGTTTCTGAATTTACATTCTGGCGAGAAATTGTAAGCTGAAATTAGAATAAGATAGGAGAGATACAAAACTTAAAATAACTGTTAATAAACTTAGGATAAACCTTACAATGTAACAAATAATTTTAATCAATCATTGTTATTTTTTTTTCCTATAAACAAAAAGAAAATTTTGAATATTATCAATGATTTTTCGACACTATTAAAATGTTTCAGTTAATTTGCTTATACATAGAGCCTTCAATTAATTAATGAGACTCAGTTTATAATTATAAAAAAACAAATAAAATGCATTACGGCAAGGGGACTTTGAATAAAAAGTGTGAGTATGAGAAAAGAGTCTGCAATTTCTTTAAAGTGGTCCTATTTATCATAGATTCAAGCACTAGCGTATAATTCCCATGTTTTACAGAGTAAAGTAAAGTAAAGGAAATAAAAGAGACTTGATTTCTATTTTAATCAAAATGAATCGGAAATTTTATAAAAATCTTGTCTCGGAAATTTTTTGATTTGAAATACCATACGCAGCTTACACAAACACTTTTCGCTTTGTTTTGCAAATTTTGAATCAAGTTCTTTCCTCGACGTAGACGATTATATAGACACATACCATTTACAAGTTAAAAAAAAATAGAAAAGAAAAACCACTGAATAGTCGTTCAGTTTCGAAGAATCTTTGAAATTCATTTTAAAACTCGCTGAAATGAATTCGTTTGCATTTCATTCTTGTAATTTAAAGCACTTACTTGTTGTCATTAATTAACTAGTCTCAAAATTCTTCTCCTGTGATAAATTAGATACTGTGATACTCTGTTCGATGCATTTAGAGAAGTTTCTTTTTTTTTGCTACAGTATCGGACAAAGTTAATCGATTTGTTTGTTAATTACTTAGTTCATCCATGCAGAACATGGTTTGATGACATAAATACTGGAAATGTAATAAACTTTAATGAGTTACTGTAAGTGATGGAATCTTTAGTTTTGCCAGTTCAAGTTCGAAATTGCTTTCAACTTTTTATTGCGAATTTCTGCTCTTTTTAATTTATGAAATCTGTTATTTCCAATTCTGGAAATCCCACCGTAAACAAATCAGCTACTAATTGTAAAATAGTACATTTAATGGAAAATAAGTAGAAAGAAAGTATTCTCAATATACGAATTATTTGGCAGAAACTTAAGTTAAATTTGAAGATTTATGTTTTTTGTGGCTGAGGTTTCTAATTTGCTAAAAGCCAAAGTCATTCCTTAGTTTAGAATAATAAATTCTTTGTAGGGTTTAAATAAATTTAAGAGAATATTCTAATTACATTTTATAACGGAAGTTAACGTGAGAAAAGAGAAATCATCATAATATGTCACTAATTAGAATCAAGATGATAAAATGTCCTATTATTTGTTACGCTAATTTGGGATCTTATGCGTATTAACTACATAATAATAATATACACCATGTGCTCGAACGTCTTTACACTGCCTTTATTTTCGCAACTGTTGGGCATAGATATAGACTTTCACTCACAAAAATGTTTTAAATGAAGCAAAGATTCCAGTTTTTATATTTTTTAACTAAATAATTTACCATAAAACACTAAATTTTTGCATATTTTTCAGCTCTGTACTCGTTATAAGAAATAAAACATAAAAAGTTTGACTAGCCGAAATATTCAATTTCAAAATTAAATATTTTACGTCATTTTGAATTTGCATTGAGAGGTCGGTTATTCAACAAAGTTAACTAATTCAAGGTTGAGTTCCCCTCCCCCTCCCCTTAAATGCCTTTGAATGATGAATGATATATTCAGTGATATATTAATGTCATCACTTTTGCGATTTATAACTTTGCGATTTTTTATTTATAATTTTTTATAACTGGTATGCCGAAAGCATTTTCACACAAGTAATTTTAAATTTTCAAAGTCTAAAAATACGTTATTCATATTTTCACGAAGAGTTATTACTTTGGAATCATAATCTGGTAATCGTAAAAAATTCATTCAAAGGTTGCAAATACTATTTAATATTTAATAATAATTATAATAATAATAAATTATATTACTAATATAATATATAATTATAATAATAATAAATTATATTACGAATAATATAATATTACGAATTGTCTAATACCTATACTGAAGCATGCCGCTGTTTTCTAGAACACGAATATTATAACATACGGTGAATAGAATCTTCCTTTTAAATATATATACATGTATAAAATATAATAAAATACGACCGCTATGCTCAAAGAAATAATTGGCAGCCTTAAAATTAACTATTCTAAATTTAGTATTCTGCCCTTAAATTCATCTGTTCTCCCAAATTCTAGATCTTTCCATGTTACGTAACTCTTAATGCAGATACCTCTTGCTCAATCAAATAATTTTAAACCAAAACTCTTTTAACTCAAACTTTTGACTCCCTTCCTTCTTACTCTGAATTGCAGCGTCCCTTTTCGCTTATGCTTTCCTCCAGGCAAGACGCTCCTCATCCACGCTGCTGCTTACTTGCCTAAAATGACATTGTATCTTTTTCCTGGGTATGTAAAAATTATTGTAATTGTTTATGATCAAAAAGTATATTATCTATAAAGAAATGATTTTGATGAGCCTAAAAATAAAAATGGTCATTCGCCGAAACTAGTTTTATTAACGTCTTGTTTCTGCCGTTTCCGCTCAGCTATCACTATTATGCACTAAAATATGACATGTATATATATTGATCAATATGACATAATGTCTTCACATCAGAAACGTTTTTCCTAAACGATATTTTATTTTTAGTTCTTTACAAATGCAAACATTTCCCTCTTCAATTTGATTATGATGGCTGAATAGGATTTCCAAGCTTAATATCAACTATCTCGGCCAGTTTTTGCCAAATGACAGTCAAAGATTTTGTGTTTTACTTTTAATATCGAGTATAACACTTCCTTAAATATAAGGATAGGGACAGGAGGAAATGTAAAATGTTAGATTTCGTACTTTACATAATTTGTTTTTAAATTTAGAAATACAAAAGCATGAATCTTTGCGTCATCTAAAAATTTTTATCTAGTTGGAATTCTATGTCTGTGACCAAGAGTACCGAAAATAATGGCCGCGTAAGAACTTTTGTGGGCACAGTGCACTAAATGCAACAATTATATAGAATAATTTATAATAATATACATTTTCTAATACACGTATGCATATTCTAAAACGCATTTTCTTTTTTTTAGTATACTTACTTTTTCGCTTTTTAGCATTTTATTATTTACGTATACTATAAAACGCATATTTATTATATATTTACAGTACCCTATTATACCTATAATATAAAACTATTTCATTATTTACGTCATTTATCTATACAAATGTACTATAAAACGCTTTTTGGTTTTTAGTGCATATAATCTTTAGCATTTTATTTATAACTTTTCGCTTTATGAACACTTTACATTTCAGTATATAGAATATTCGTATAGGATTATTAAATAAGTTTAAGATCATTTTCTAATGGCGTTTTATATAAAAAAAAGCTAGCAGAAGAAAAGAAAAGTCATATTGATAGATCCCATATAAAATCAAAATGATAAAGAATCCAATTCTTTGCCACCTTAATTTAGCATTTTAGTATATATAAAAGTTTTAACATTAATCTTATCAGATAAACTAGCAAATAAATAAAGCAAAGGGAACAAGGGAAAATAAAAGTGAAGCAATGCAAAGTTAAATTAAAGTAAGAAAATCGATTAATATATGTGTAATTAAGGAAAGAGATGAATTAACATCTATATGAAAATTACTAGTGAGAGCTAACTGATTGCCGCATTTCTAATTTTGTTGTTGTCAATCGCTGTTGTTGCTTTGAAGTATATTTGCACACAAAATATACAAGGTGTTAAAAGAGATGGTTATTGCTATTATTTTCTCAAATTCTGATTTTAGTTTTTCAAATGTTAGAAAATTTTATGAAAGTTTAGAATTAGAAGTGGAATATTTTATAAAGATAAAATGTTGCTTGTAATATCATCCCGCACAATAAAAATTCCAACCAATAAAATATTCGTTTACTTGCATGCAGTTAACAAGTTAAATGCATAAAAGTTCTATATTTTGCATAATATGTTAAATCTATCATATTAAATAAGTAGCCTCACAAGTGGCCGAATGGTTATGATCGCTTGAGTACTGGCTTGAGCTGGGTTCGATTTTGTGCAAAAGGACTGGCTGCATAGTAGGTTTCTGCGGTTTTCCTCTTGTGTAACATGAATACTAGCCAGTTTTGTTTAAAAAGTCCTCTGAGAAGGCATCTCTTCCTTTAACCCTTTGGGTATATTTGACGAGTGAGACTCGTCATCTGTTTACTTGGGCGAACATTTCTATTTTTTTCATTTATATATTTATTTATATTTTGTAACTAAAATGCTGTTTCAAAAATACATTTTTATCCCCAATATAACCATATTCCAAATAATATGCATTACTTTTACATATAAATCCATATAGCGACAAATTAAATTCGTCCCATGGGCATAAAAATCTTCAAATAATTCGGTACTCAAAGGTGTTAAGAAGATAGCTCTAATGCGCTTTGCCAAATTCAAAATAAATCAGTTTAATTATACCTGGCGTTAAATTATGTGAGTCTCTTATCACGCTAAAAAATTTACAGCGTGTAATGCCGCCCAACCAGGATACTGGTTAGTGACTCTGACTACCGTACCGAAGAGCCCGGGTTTGAATCCCGGAGAAGGCATGGATGTTAACAAATGTGTAGTGCTTGTGCGGCATGGAGGGAACTATAAATATGCGGCTAGCAGAAAGTCCTCTCGAGAGGTTGCCGGTAGGGGAAGAGGAGTGGGAGACCCTCGGGCCCGTCCTCCCCCCCGGAGTGCCCTGGGGGCAGAACTGAGCGAAGTCGTACTGTCACCTGTATAGCGTCCAAGGCACTTGCCACCGACATGCGCAATCTTGCCTCCTTGCCATGATGAATTTCCCTGGCTTGTTCTGATATAAGACAAGTGAGATTAGTCAACAACAACACAATATCTAATACTCCACATCTAAATCGAAATACCATTGCGCCTAAATAAGAATCTGGTGTTTAAAAGGAAGATTGAATATAATGTTAAACAAGGTTACACATTAAATTAATTACGAAATATGAAACAGAAACTATTTTTAATAATGAATCTGATAATGAACGAATTTTTAATAATGAATCGGAAAAAAGACAATACTAAGGAATTATCTTTTGCCCTATCAACAGTACTTTTTAGTGAGCAGGAAAAACAATTGTATATCATTGCGCGCCTGTGTTAACAATTAACTAACTTTCAAATACTAGAGGAGAAAAATGTATAATCCGAAGCATTTTCGCCTTTATTTTAAGTAAACTGCAAATTCGTCGTAAACTACGACGTCGTTTGAAACGAACTCTTAGCAAAAGCTGATACTCCAGAATAGGACTGAACCCATTCACAAGCACCCATAGTTACTATTTTGCCTACGCAGAGCTTTTCTCAAATGACTCTAAAATGCAACTTTATTTGTCTGTATTGTTAAGGAAATATAAAATATTCAGCTGTCTTGAAGCTGAGAAAGTAAGGTAATTCCCTAAAATAAAGCTTATTAAAATTGGTGCAATAAGTATTATTTCCATGTGCATGCGGAAAGAACTCTTTATTTTTAAATCGTTCAATGCTATACGCGTCTGTGGACACAGTTTATGTGTCATAATTAGCTGCATAATTAAAAAATTTCAAACATGGAAGTAAGTTAAGTTAAAGAATAATACAAAGCTGTCAAAACCTCAAATTTTTCTTAAATCCAAGTGAATTGTTTAATTGATTATGGCAACGTATGTGAGGGATATCTGTCTAGGGGAAGAAATGCTTTCGCGGACGTCTTCCTGAGAGAAAAATGAAACGTTACACATGGGGAAGAAGCATCTCGATCCAGAACCAAATAAATAATAAATTTAACTTGCTAATATATCGTAAATAAGATGTTGCCTCTCCAAACAAAATTCAGCGCAGTCATCTTTCAGTAAAAGTACTGAAACCGCATTAAAAGAACAGCTTTTTTTCTTCATCTGAGAAATAACGTACTTGTATATATCTAGGATTTACACAAAACAACAATGAATTAAACAATATTCAAGTCAGAATAGAAATGAATTTACAAGAAAAATTGTAAGCACGTAAAGGGTAGAAACACGTCAACTTTTTTCTATATATGTTATGTGTGTCTCTATATGTGTTCTCTATATATATTATGTATGTCTCTATGCCTAAATATACAGTTGAATTACATAAAAAAAAAACCAGAGTCTGAAATGAGAGCTGAAAATTTATTATATAATACCAATTCAATATTATATAATACCAATTCAATATTATATAATACCAATTCAATATTATATAATACCAATTCAATATTATATAATACCAATTCAATCGTCACAAGGAATGAAGATTATGGAAAGTTGTTAGGAAAAGAAGCATTTATATTATCAGTAATTACTTTAAAAGTTTCCAAACAATATACTGAGCTGATATGCTGATCACTGTACCACAAGAACACATAGCA
>KK112226.1:115175-134523 GCA_000611955.2 Stegodyphus mimosarum | reverse complement strand
ATCTATTCGGTGACCGGGAGAAGCGGTGAAATCCCATCGAACCACTCTAAGTTGATAACGAATCATCGCCTATTCAGTTTTAGTTCGTGAGCCACCGCAAAGTTTCGCAATTAGAATACATATTGCAAAACGTCTATACAGTGAATCCCGCCCTCCAAGGATTTCGCTTAGTTCAACTCCCTTAAATTAGATAGCAATGATACAATTTGCGCACGTGTGAATACGTTGCGTGCATGCGCATATAAATTATAGATATTTATGAAATTCACTTAGAAAACACTTACTCACACATTTTAGCAATTCGAATCTTTTGAATTTTTATTGTCTTATTAGCCGGCGTTTAATTGTCCATTCTATTAAAAAAAGGACAGAAATATTCCTTTAAAAATTAATGTCTTCAGGAAAATAGAGCCTCTCATCTTACTTGTTAGTTAGAGGTTGTCTTAGTAGCTGTTATTAAGTAGTATTTCATTTGCATTTGAGTTCATTCATTCATTTGCAACTGAGATGTACCTTCTATTTTGCACTTTTTCAATTTCTAAAGGAAAACTTAAAGTTGAAATTATCTGTTGATACTTAGATTTAATTCTTCGATGTAGAAGAAAAATAGCTGTGGATGGTATTTTAGATTTGAATGGGAACAGATTGAGCCAAATGTCAGACTGAAACGATTGACTGTCTAACTGCTAAATGACTCGAATGTTAAACTTTCATTTTATGTCTAAATTTCTAAAAAAATCAATCCTATAAATAGAAATTTTAAAATTTCAGTGCTAATAATTTCTGCGATATTAGGACAGACCAGCTACAAGTGGGATGGAACATCAGAAATTTACGATTGGTCGTATAGATGTAGTCCCGCAGCAACTACCCGTTAAGATTCACCAGAATTTTGATAAGAAACATGCCTGGGGACAACTGTTTCCCACCCTTCTTCCTCTGCCAACAACCACGCGAGAGGACTATCGGCTCGACGTGCATGCCCCCATTCCGCAGAGACATTATACACTTACAAACGTCCGTGGCTTCTCCGTAATTAGAACCCAAGCTCAACGATACAGCAGCTATAAGAACTAACTACAGTAACGATCAGGACAGCATTAGGGCAGGGCAAAACGTTTGAGCAAATAAACTTAGCTTTCCTTGATTAGAAATAGATCCCTGTCACATTCCAACCACCTTGTTTGCCAAATTTCTTTTCCTGTGGTTATGGTACTCTATCTTTTCAAAATGGCTATGCGGTATCAACATTTTTTGATAATTCAAGCTATCCAAAAACGACGCGATAACCACCAATCTACGATAGTTATCAAGAAAGACATTCTACCAATGCTTCCAGAAATATCAGGAATACTTGAGACAGTGCATGAGCTTCAATGAATACGTGGCCAGAAATGGGTTTTAAAAATTTCACATAGAACGGCTCTACAAGCATTTTCAGAGAATGGTTTTAATAGAAAAGTGTTTTCATCTATTGAACAGGTTGGCTACGCAAGGCTCCCTCGTCATATGGTACATAAAGTCGAGATAATCTCCTTAGAAAGACGCTCATAAAATAATTTGTTCTAATAGGAAAGTAATTTTAGTTTTCTTTGTCATAATTGGATAATTCAGAAAAATTCATGCGTCACCATACAGCTGGCATAGGACACATTTTAGGTTACCATTATGTTTTAACAGATATATACAGAAAGCATATACTATCTACAGATAAACATATTACCATTATGTTTATCTGTAGATAGTATATGCTTTCCGTTAAATAATAAAATTTTGTATACAACACAGCGCATTTAAAAACGCTTGAAAAGCATTGCGAAGAACTTGTACCATTGTTTCCTGTAAAACCTACGCTCTCCATTTCAAACAGATCATTCCACCACTTTACCATTAGGCTTCACAAAATTCAAGCTTCTGCTATTCAAGAATCAGTCATAGGTAATTGCCAAAAAGAATTGACAAAGAAAACGATTCTTTCATTTTTACAGACGAAACTCGTTGTGGCATTTTGAGGTCAACTTCTGCAGTGACCTTGGGTTTGAAAGAATGAAGAAAGAAAGGCTGAAGAAGAGCATCGTAACTGAAGCATGAATCACTGTTATAGTTTTAAAACAAAAATACCAAGACATTCTATGGTTTGCTTCCATATATCTTTCATCACATTTTACCATAGTAATAATTCTCGTTATTTACGATTAAAACTCACGCTATCATAAAAAGCATACTTTAGAATCTCGTATTATGTTCCCAACAAAACAATAAACTAAGGTAATTTTTGCGTAATAATACACCTAAAGTATCATACAAGCTGATATAATCAGACATATAATCCAAGCTTTGATGTAATTATGATTGCTTAACAATTTGAGATAAATGAGTTTAATTTTAAATTCGTTACCTACAATGCAGTGACAATTAACTAGACTCGATGTAGTAATCGGAGGTCTAGAAAATCTCATACATTTCCCTTCACTTATTTACTGAACTTCACAAAATCCAAAAAATCACATAAAAAATATTAGGATTTTAGTCCAAAGGCCGTTAGCCCAGAAGGACTATTAATTTCGTTTTTACATTTTGCGTTGAAAACTTTAAATGTCAGTTCACTTTTCAAATTGTGGCCACGAAATATTACAGTCCTGTATTACATTTACAGAATTGAAATAATGAAGAATCTGTATATGGGCATCTGGAAGCCCAAATTTGAAATTTGTTTTATTATCGATTTCATATTTTGTAACACTTTAAAGAATTTTTGATTAACACATTCAACGATTTCAAAGCGAGCAATGGGAGCACTGTGCCCAGCGCCCGAGACTGCGTATAGGAAATTCTAAAGGTATGCTCATTTTAAAATTATTTTGCGATATTGCTATTGAATTGAATTCTATCGTTTAAGTGCAAAGAACATGATATTTAATAAATAAAGGTAAATCTGAAAACTTTCAGATTTTTTTAAAATTTATTTAATTTCTAATTTCATATATTTATTATTCAACGAATTTCAGTAAGAATTTCACGGCAAAGGCTGACTCTTCAGAAATTGCTGTTGCTCTACAGTTTCTAATTTCGTAATTCATATTAAGTATTTTAAACACGTTTTAATATTAGATCTGGAATTTTTTATCGAAACATCTTTAGTTTTATTCGCCACAACAAATTAGGGCTTGTAAGCTGAAAAAAAAAGCATGTTCATTACGCATGCATTTCACGGAAGAATTATTTAATTTCTGTGGGATAACTGACAAAATAATTCGCCAAATATTTCTAGAAGTATATTTTGGAGAAACTATTTACTACATACCATGCGTACGTGATAATTATGAAGAAAGATGTAGGAATAAAAATAAAAGATTTAATGTGCATATATTTGAAGATGTGTGCGTGTATACAAACAACAAATATTTTACTAAAACTCATATATTTCATCTGATAAAACTTTCCGATATATTTTCCATTTCTATAGCTCTAAAATGTAATAATTCGTATGGTTTTTTCTATCGTCATGATTTGTTCTACAAGAGCAATATTTGATGTACAGCCTGTAACTGCGGAAATTATTTTGAAACAATGAAATTTTTAAAACATTTTCTCTTTTATTGTAGCGGGTAAGATTTTTATGTATCATCACAATTTGAGCGTCTTTTCTTGACATTCAAAATGTGTAATACTCTTAATATTTAAAGCTCTTTCGCATACACTCATCGCAATTATCTTTCCAACTATGTTTCGCGTTTTTATTTCTCAAAGGAGCTCATTCATTATTGGATCAAATTTGGCTAGAAAGTCAAAAAAAAAAAAAAAAAAATTTTTTTTTAAAAAAAAAAAAAAAAAAAAAGAAAAAAAACTGAAAATATGAAAATAATATGGCTCAGTTGTCCTCCGAAATGATGATGTATTTGAATAATTATAGAGTTTGACCTAAAGCAGACAGTTCTTTAATATTTAGAACTAATGTTTCTTCTTATTTCTAATTTTTTTAAATTTCTTTTCATCAATGGTTGTATTTTCATTATATAAAATTTGAATTTGAGTGGATTTGAATAAATCTGAAATTTGAAATTTGATTTTTTTTAATAATTTGAATAAAATAGATGCCTCTTTTTGTTTTAGTAGCCAATGAATATAATACCATTGATTATTATCATCTTTTGAAAAAACAAATGTATGCATTTGTTACGACGTGTTCATTCAAAATTTAATCTTTTACAACTGTGTTTGCTTAACAGCTAGTTTCAGAATAAACTGTGTTCTGTAGATTAGAACCAATGATCAGTAGATTTAAATTTGGAATTCAAATCCACTTTTTGATACCTACAAAATTCTCCTTTAGTCTGTTAATCGAAATTACAAAGGAATTATCCAGAAAATCTTGTATGCGATCGCAATCTTCTCGGCAAAGATAGTTTAAAAACGCTCCTTCTTGTTCTTTTATTTATTTTCCTTTTCTAATTTATTTTTGCGATATTAACACACCCATTTTTTCTTCATATTTAATATACTGTAAATGAACACTTTATTAATACATATTTTCCAAATCACGACTAAAAAAATAATTATCTAAGCCACACACTATGTTTAAATAATTCGTTTAATAGCCCACATCAACAGCACAATGAAACAGAAGAAAATATTGTTAATAAAGACATCGTAATTGAGAAGAGAATTTCCTTGCTCAGATTCGTGTAAATATTGAGCCAACAGCTACAGCTATAAAACTGTACCTAGTGAAAACAATGATTAAGTTATTATATTATAGACATGTATTCAGGAAAAGATTTAACATCAGAGTTAGTGCAGTTTAAACATATCAATTAAACACATTGTACTGTTTTCAGTTCCATTATCAGTTTACAATTTAGAATATAGATTTGCCGTTAGCTACATCAAATATTATTCAACCCTTCCCCCGTCATCCCCTCTCTATAGAATCATCACTGATATTGATTCCTTCTCCACTACTTCCTTGTTTTACATGCCTTTTTCTTCTCTTCTCCACTAACTGCCGTATCTCCATTTACTCTGTTCTACAAGCTGTTGTAATACCAATGTTACAGTCTACCCATCGATGGTAGACCTCTGGTCGGAAACGTGCCAGGAAAATTCAGTTTCCATTTTAAGGAAGGAAGGAATATTTCTAAGATTTCCCTTCCCATGTAAATACTGACATTCTTTGTTTATTATTTACTGGAAACGTACTGAAGTATTTTTCTTTTTTTAGCATGTGTTTGTGTGTGTGTATAATACGTTTTGGTTGCTTGTGTGCCATGTATTATTTAAAAATTAAAATATAAACGAGAGACTGTAGTAAGCTTACCAAAAATAAAATTAACCGACTCATTTCAACAAAGGTAGCATTTTTTGTTCTTCAAATTGAGTGAGATTTTTCGCCCATGCGCAGAAGCATCGTGGAGATCAGTTTAACTTACATAAATTATACCAACTTAAGTTTTATAAATTAAAGATAAATTAAATTAAAATGTTAAGTATATTTATTTTTATATTAAATTAACCACTATTTTACTAAAATTAAAAAATCCAAATGATTTAAACACCTATCCTTTCTATTTATTTTATTTACTGACTACCCCCTCCCTTTTAAACAGGCACACCTAGGCGATTAGTCGAAAATCGTCTTGGTAAAAGCAAAGAAAGCTTTGCTTAAGACCATAATTACACAGTAGTTAAGTCTATGCAAATGGGTGTTAGAAAGTTCCATCAAAAAGATCTTTGCGACAGTATCTTCTGAAAAGGCTATAAATCTTAGGGTATTAATTAAGCACATTTTAGATGATTTTATTCGTGCGCAATGAACACGTTCTTTATTCAAACGAAAGAAACAGAAGCGAATTCAGAAATAATATGGTAAACATCCTTCAGGCGACTTTAAAAAAGATCAACTAAACTTCTTTAATGTAACTGAAAAAGTACACGTGCAAGCTCTCTAAATTAGCATCATGTCAAAACTTTTTCTGTATTTACAAGCTAATAACAGAATTAAAAATTTCTTGCCCACCCACTACTCACCGCTTAATTTTATGGAAGGGCTTTTGTGTGAAGGAGAACTCAGTAGTCTGGGTGTCTAAATAACAGTGTAATTATTTACGCCTCTGCTTCAAAACCATGTTATGATAAAGAATTTTTTCACAAACTGCGTACTGTACTCCATTTCATTTTTGACAGAAAGCTCATATATTTCGCCTAAACATTAAGTATAACATACACCTCAATTCGACTATTCACCCTGAAAGCTGTATACAGACAACCTGATTATCCACGTGGGGTGCCATGACCTCTCTGGCACAATGACGAGGAAAAATGGAAGACTGGCAAAAAGAGAGCTGACCCAGCCCTTTACAGAAGGGCGGAAATAAACATCCCGCTAATTTATTTTTTCGCTCGTTTCTCTTCGGCATTTAACTTGCAGTTAAAAGGCAATCCAATGAGATGCTTCTTTGCTGAGTAATTGTCACATTTGCGATCCCATTTGGCAAAGTTTTAAAACACCTCACCGCTTGATAATTGAAAACAGAATACCTTTTGGGTAATCCTCTCGCATTTATTTTGCTCCTTGCTGCAAGAAAAATACGTAGATAAAAGGTCTAGGGTTAATTAACTTTCCACAGCTCCGTTTTCTGCCAGTTTATTTACAGAAAAATCGTCTATAAAAAAAAACTCTCTGAAGTGAGACTCTTTGAGTGCTACTCCTGACAGTTCTGCGCTGACAATGAGATAACTTAGAAACTATTAATTCAAAAATCAAGAACTGTAATTTAGTAACAATGTTACAAAAAGAAATGGATTCAATGTCTTCCATTTTGTAAAACAAAAATTTTATTTATTTTTCAAACGACAGTCAAATTTCCATCTTCCTTTCTTAAATTTGCCATTACAGAAGATAATGTTGGTTATTAGAGTCTGACTATCCACTCCGTTAGGCAGAAATTCATATCTCGGATAAGGCACACTTACTTATGGCTGCACTGTTTTTGCAAGAGAGGGGCACTTAAAATCTACCAATCCGAAAGCTGTCTTGAGTGTTTGGAGCTGAAAGAAGATTCCATCGTCTGGGGTGCTTTTGATGAAAACTGGGATAAAGCTTAAGCAGATATCCTAGTACTCTTTTCTAAATTAAATAATCCAGGATATTTTGTATTTGGATAATTAATTATAGTTTTTATTGATATCCTTATCTTGAGCTCGTCACATTTTTTTAAATACCTTTAAATGCTGAAGGAAACATACTTGCTGACTAGTGATCAGTTCGTCCATGACATGGAAGTACTGCGAAAGCGATGGGCAAAATTCTACAGACACACTAGCCAAAAGAATGGTCTGTTTGCCATAGGAATCGAAATATTCTCCCTGAAGATAATATTCGTAATGTAAGCAATTAGAAGAGCAAAGGTATATTATTAGGGACTATCTCCTAAAAAATGGGGCACAATTTTAAAAACAAATGGACTAAAAAATTTTTAGGCTTTCGCCAATATTAAGGCGGGAAGCGGAGGTCATCTCATTATGGAAGCACCTAATATGCGGCCACCGTTGCCTCCCATGGAGGAAAAAACAATTTATACCCATGCCTTCTCAGAGATTCGAGCCCGGGCCCTTTAGTACAGTAGTAGGCTTCTCCCACTATACCGTCTGGGCGGCAAATATCAAAACATAGTAACTAATTCAGTTTAAATAAAAAATTAAATTATCTTTTAACATTGTATTAAACATTTTAATGTCATAACGATTATGCAAACTGCCTTTTAGCATTAAAAATATTTAAATTATATGAATTGCATGCTTTTAATCGTAACTATACACAATTTTAATGATAACTGCACTTCCAATTTTCTTGGGTTCTCCCAAAATAAAATCTTATGTACATCCCTATCGAACAGGATGAATCTTCGACAACTATTAAATTGACAAGTGTTTTATCTAGTTATTCTATTATCCTTTATTCATTTTCAAACTAAGTTCCAGTAAATATTAATTTCATCAAATCCGTGTTAAATATAATTCTTTAACCGCATCAGAACCAGATACTTCAACTTTACAAATCATCAGCAGATAATTTAGCTCAAACCTCTGATCGAAAAGGTTAATGAACTATTTATTTTTAAGAGATTAATTTGTCCTTCAAAAACAGATCCTCATTTCACAGTACTTTTAAGACATTATGACTATGTCTGGTGATGGCTTAATGCGGCTTAGAACTATTACTCATACAAATAATCGGTAAATGCTATTACCGATGTTATCCGACGCTCCGTTTTAAAACATTTGGAAACAAAATTGTCTGGTGCTACAGGTCTCTAATAAAGACTGTAAATCGGATTAATTGTTTCGAGATGTTTGATTCGGCTCAGAAGTGTCAGACTGGTTAATTCTTAAAAATGCCAAAGCTACTTTGAGAGTGCAGTACTGTAAATTTTACGAATTGTTTAGATACACTCAACTTCCAAGTTAGCATGAAAAGTAATACACTCACTTCCAAAAGTTAAGCACGAAGATGTAAAATGCAAAAAAAATCAACAAATACTACTTTGATTGACACAAAATTCGGCAGGAAAGTGGCATATGTATTTATGCATAAATCAATAATTATATACAGAAATGAAAACAATATTAAATTTTTGTAAGTTATTAGATAATGACAGACAGATAATTTAGACAATGACAAAAATTAGATAATAAAAATAAATAAATCAGATAAATTAGATAATGACAGACTTAAACAGAATTATGTATAAAATGAAAATAAACAGCAAAAAATGAAAAAAAGGAAATTAATAGGGTATGTGATCCTCCCTCATCTGTATACAAAGTTTACACCTTGTGGCCATGCTTTCAATAAGGTGGTCAACCGCCGCAGAATTAAGCAATCGCCATTCTTCTTGTACAGCAGTTTCCAGCTCAATTAAGAGTGGCTGGAGATGGCAAACGTGAAGATACAGCAAGGCCGAGAGCATTCCAAAGATTTTCAATGGGATTGAGGTTGGACGAATATGCTGGCCACGCCATACGCGCAATCCATTCACTCTCCAGGTAGTCATCGACGATGTCAGCTCTATGGGGACGTGCGTTATCGTCCATTAAAACAAAATTAGGGCCAACTGCTGCAGCGTACAATCTCACAATGGGTTCTAGGACTTCATCTCGATACCGGACAGCCGTCAAAGAACCACGTTTAAAAATGTGCAGGTCGGTGCGATATCCTAATGAAATCCCTGCCCACACCATAATGCTTCCACCTCGGAATGCGTGATGTTCAGTGATGTTTTGAGACTGATTGCGTGTTCGTTGTTCACGCCATATCCTTATACGCTTGTCATCTGGCTCAAGAACAAATCTTGACTCATCAGTAAACATGACATTGCCCCAGTCAGACACATTCCAATTGACATGTTCCAGGCACCACTGTCATCGTGCCCCTCTTTATTTGATGGATAGAGGAAAACAAACTCGAGGTACCCGGGCGTACAGTCCACTCATATGTAATCTTCGGCGTACAGTAGCTGCACATATCGCCTTACCAACGGTCGCTGTAACCATAGATGTCACACGTGTGGAGGTCGCTCTGCGATTCCGCTTGGCTACAATGGCAACATATTGATCTTCCGCGGGGGTTGTAACCCTTGGGCGACCGGCTACGGGCTTTCGGACAACTGTCTGTATAGTTTGGAATTGTTTCCATAAACGTGAAATTACAGAATGATGAACGCCGAAGAAACGAGCAGCATCTGTGATCGACTGTCCTGCTTTAATGCGTCCCACAGCACGCCAGCGCTCAGAATCTTCCATTCATCTTCTGGAAGTCATAGAAACACGTATATCTTGAAAACAAATTGTACGAAAGTTTGAAACACCTTCTATCAGCACTTACAATTAACTTCTGTAACCCTTCATAAAGCTGGCTTCTTATAAGACTGCCTTTTTTGCATATTTCGTGACATGAAAGCGCGATTGGCTGTTACCTAACATATTTGCATACTTCCATCTACCTCTGCAGCGAATTGCATCCTCTTCAATCCTGATTGGTTTCCAGAAATTAGCATTTTCCTCTCCGTGCTTAACTTCTGGAAGCGAGTATATTAAGTTACGTACAGCAATAAATATTCTCGTAATTGAATAAAACTTGAACAATATGTTTGGCATGGGCTGGGAATAAAACAATAGACAGTACTGAATTTATTGAATGTTACACTAAATAAGAAAAAAGGCAAAATTTTCGCTTGTTGTTACAAAGTGATGTACTGCAATTTGAAGGCATATCCCTGTTACCATTAAAAAACATTTCTTTAAAAAAAAAAAAAAAAATTCTGGTTGCTTACTAAAGCACCAGCTTCTTCTTTCTATTAAACACCAGAGATTGCTCAATAATTTGAAGGCTGAGTACAGATTCTCAACTGTTTTAAGGCCAAAATCTTTTCGATTACGATAGAAAAATCTACTGCATGTGAGTTTTTAGATTGAAATTCTGCGTAAGAGATGTCTTCTTGGAAGCCTTTTAAAAGAAACTAGCCGGTATTCACGTTAAGTTATTTGAATATGACAAAGCCACGCGGGCTATCTGCCTAAGAAAAGGAATGCTTTCATGGATGACTTTGTATTTGAAACTGACTCTTATTCACGTTACACATGGGAAAACCACGAGAATCAAGCATGCAGCCAGCCGGTTCACCTGGGTTTGAATTCAAGACATGTCGAAATTCTACATTCAGCGGTCTTAACTCGGTCACTGGTGGGCCTCGTATTTATGTTACTCAGGTAGTAAATCACGTAAATTCCCATGCAGACAGTCTGTTCGCCGGCATTGGAATTAGGACCGAACTACCACTGTTCAGCGTTTTTACCGCTCGACTGCTGATATGCCCACATATGAGCTTTATTTTAATATAAAAGTAACAAATCTTTGTATTTTCCCCCTTTTAAATGTCTTGCTGAAAAATAAAATTCTATTCCGATATAGAATCTAACGGAATATTCATTCACGTCAGGACTTAAGCATCATAGCTATCAGACGCATATCATTTGGCTCACCAATGACTTAGCGAATAAGACAGCTTGGCACTCCTTCGGTTCTAGCCCAAACCCCACGGAAGTGGCAAGCTCTGTCCTCCACGAAGGCAACCAGTCCAACAGGCACATAGCTTTCGTGTTCTTTGTCCTATTCAGGTTTAAACAAAGCAACAAACAAATAGCATAATTATTAGAGTTTCGACTATAGCAAAAACTTTGATTTAAGATCTAAGCCATTCAGTTATGAAATGCTAAATTGCATGTTGCTGTATTACTGGTCAAATATGCTGCGCTATATGTCTTTTGTTTTTATCGTGACTGAAAGTATTCTCATTTGTTTCACTGTGATCGGTGCTTCGCTTTAAATTATTTCTTTTTCTCATAAAAATTATAAAATTGACTGCATTGATTTCTAGGCCTTAAACCGTGTGTCTCCAATCATAATTTGCCATTTCCCCTTAAAACGCTCTCTTTAAAAGGTTTTTCACCCTACAGTTAGACCTATGATGTTTTACAGTAACAAAAAACAGTCCTCGAAACATGATTTAATGCTGTATCATTGGCTCGCAAAAAGCTCCCGCTTAGGTTATGGCATTTGATGCTTGCACCATAAGGTGAACGTGCCTTCCTATTTAAGAATACAGAAAGCCGCGTTGAAAACTACCAGTTAATGAAGTAATAAACCACACAAGAGATGATTACCATTTTCAAGAGAGAAGCTTTCTCCAAGAACTGTGTAAGAAGTTAACCACTGACGGACTCCTTAATGCTGTTTAATATATTGCTTCCAAATAAAAGTAAATTTAAATCGAACTTTAAATATATAGAGAATATATCTTATTTAGAGATTTTTATATATCCCCCTTCCTTCTTCAAAGAATCTCTACATTCGCTATTACACCAGACTGAAATCCATAAAATTAATTGCATTAGATAAATTAGAGCCATAGGCGTAAACTAAGCATTAAAAGTACTCAGACTCAGTGTCAGTCTCATAGACACGGAAAATTTCTAAATCTAGTTTGGACCCTGATTATTAACTTCAGAATTATTAGCATAACTTTTACTATCAATGACAGGTTGAAATCTGAAGCTGAACATAAAGCTACACAAATTCTGATATACTGAGATTATTATCTTAGTTAAGCTCAGTTTAAGAATTAAATAATAAGCAGATTAAGAAAAGCCTTAATTAAATTATTAACTCTAGCAGTCTTCTTTCACTTTTATTATTATTTTATTATCATTTCATTACGGAAACGTCTGCTAGGTGTTTTTGCCATTTAATAGTTTGAAACCCTGATCACCAACAAATTTCAATTTGTAACGCGAGTAACGTAAACATAGAGTGCTTCAGAATCTGTCGTAGTTCTGAAGATGTTAAGAATCAACGATAAAATTGCTAAAGATTTAACAAAGCAGTAGTCTGAAAATTTACTGCATTAAGAAAAAAAATAAATATCATAGCATATGATTAAGATTAATCAATTATGGTTATCTGTTCAAAAGGAGGATTTAGCGAACTTTCCAACCACTGGGAATGGATCCCGGGATGATTATTACTTTGCAAATTTTTTTAAAGCGAATGAAATGCAACTAATCTTATGGCAGTAACAAGAAGCAAAAGTAAGACAGAGAGCAAGAAGCAGTTATAAACAAGAAGCGAGATTTAAGAAGCCAAATAATTCATGCCGATAGCTGTGTTACACGAGCATTACCTCGAAATAGAATGTAGCTTATTTAGGATGAACGGGTAGCTTTCGTGAATATTTGAAACTACAAATAGTACCTGAACTTAATATCCCCAGAAATTCAAAATTTGAAAGTGAATTACAAATTAGAATATAAACTTTATACGGTATTTTCTCCCTCTTTTCCAGCATGCATTCGTAGTGTAACGGTAGCACACTCGGCGTGAATTCGAGAAGTCCAGGGTTCGAGTCCTGGTGAGGGTACTGCTCATTTTTCACGTCTCTTGCTTAAAAATTTTAATGCATCTACAACTTGTTCAACAGTAACGTATGTCTTTGTTCCTCTTTGAGACGCAGTTTACGAAAGTACCAAAGATAATTTTGTCTGATAATCTGAAGTAAAAAAAATCTAATGCATTAAATGTAAAAATTGGATTCCTTTCTTAATAACATATTTCTGCAAGAAAAGACGAAAATTCTTTGATTACGCAAATGAATTTTTAAATATCACATCATCCAGAAGGAAAACTGCGTGCTCACCATGTATATTTTTCTCTATTAAAAACTAAAACTTAAAACGCACTTAAATGGCACATTTTATTGTTGATGACGGTAGAGAGGGAAAGAAAGCCATCAATCTAAAGTTTTAAAAAGAAAGCAAAAAAGGGCAAACGCTCTTTAAGATCGGCAACAGAATGAAATGACATAAATATTTCGGAATATCTTTATTCATTCCATTCATTTGCTTTTGAAGCTGTATTTCTTTTCTTTTTAACGTGATACCAGGAAACATGTCTCTCCAACACTATGCGATACCGGGCGTAAGCAGCGTCGAGTTAATTTCTGATGTTACTCCTGACGTGAACTAGTACTCTATCGCAGGAATGGCCAACAAGTCAATCGCGAGTCTAATTTCGGTCGATCGTCGATTGCTCAAAATGACTGGAGTGGAATTCCGTGTACAATGGATTGGGATGAAAGGTCAAAGTTGACGTCTCTGGGGTCTTAACCACTTATTTCTTTCAAAGGCCTTTGTATTTCATTGTATTATATAAATTTTCCCTCACTGAGGAAAAGCATCTAAAAGCCTAGTCACTAATCCCTACATTTCCCTTCTTTTTGTGTAAGAAATTCACCCCACTAAGAATCCATTAAACAAAACACAAGGATCTTTGTTGCAAGAAGGGAGTGGTTTTTTAAAGGGGGAAAGCATTAAGTTCAATATTCCCGTCCTCTCAAGCCTCTTACAGCTGCCAAAGCTCCGTCCTCAAAAGGTTAATTCATTCTGGGAATTTGCCTAGGCCCTAAATTCCTAGAATTCTGACAGCATGACACTGTGATCTCCACCCATACAGCGCAATACATTTTGACTTTGTATTTCATTGTATTATATAAATTTTCCCTCACTGAGGAAAAGCATCTAAAAGCCTAGTCACTAATCCCTACATTTCCCTTCTTTTTGTGTAAGAAATTCACCCCACTAAGAATCCATTAAACAAAACACAAGGATCTTTGTTGCAAGAAGGGAGTGGTTTTTTAAAGGGGGAAAGCATTAAGTTCAATATTCCCGTCCTCTCAAGCCTCTTACAGCTGCCAAAGCTCCGTCCTCAAAAGGTTAATTCATTCTGGGAATTTGCCTAGGCCCTAAATTCCTAGAATTCTGACAGCATGACACTGTGATCTCCACCCATACAGCGCAATACATTTTGACTTATGTTCTACACTTGTCACTAGACGCAATGCGTGAACGCAGTTGTTAGGGCTCGACTTATTGAAGAACGCAGTCAGTTAGCTTGTTAGCTTGACTATTTGGTAGTGTCATAAGGTAGCTTCTTTTCTTTTGTATTAACAGTATTATTTATCCTCGGTGACTACTTTGGGTTTCAATTTTTCTTCTGTTTAAAATGTAGGTACCTTTTCTTTGTTTTAAATCAAATTGCTTTTCTTGCATATCTATTTACTTGATAAGTGATCATGCTTGGCAACAGATTTCTAAACTGCGGTTATTACACTGAGAGATAACTAAGGGACAGTATTACAAACATATTAGAAAAAACAATAATTCTATTTAAATTAAGATGTCAGTATTTAAACCTGTAACAAATATATTGTAGCTTTAAAATACTTCTAGTAAATTTGAATATATGTTTATTAGATTTTAATACACTTGTATTGCTGTTTTCTGTCGTAGTATGCAGTATTGTTATCATTTATCTCAATGTAACGAAGCTAATAGCCGCAGTTTATGAGTTTTTAATTTTCTAGAAAAATAATTATTTCAATATTTATTCTTTAAACTGTCATATTTCTTTGCTTTCTAGTATGCCAATGAACATGAGTAGTAAACCGAAGAAATCGAAAACTTATCACTTCAATGAAGAATGGGAACTCGTTTACGTTTTTACAGTGTTGTATTGTAAGGTTTTAGTTAAACTAACAAAGTTTTTTTTTTATTTAAATCTTTCTATCTCTTCTCATGTTTCAACAACCGTCAGAAGAAGCGCGCGTTTTCAGCTTATGCTAATTTGAAGTAGAGCCAAGTACCATTTAAACCAGAGGTAGAAACCTCTCAGTGTGAGAGAGCTTTTAGTCTCAGATCACGGTCATTCTGTTCGACGTTCGCCTGACCAGTTAGCAGCTAAATTCTAAGCCATAGTGCTTACTACGTGATTGCTTATTGAAATAAATCCAAGTGCGCTAGTATTAGTAATTCTTGCTACGCACCATTTAGTTAGAGGCCAACTCCGCGATAAGCTCTGTGAGCAAAGATTAATCAAATTTCTATTTAGCTTTAGTTTCAATTTATCTGATTGTTCATTTAGACCCAAGTGTGGTCTTTTACTTGCTGTATCCCTCCCGAGTTGGGAAGTGATTTGTAAATAATATTGATTTAATAAAAGAGGATTTTAAATCCCTTTCAAGTGCAGTTATTATACAACTGAAGCACAGTATCTACAACCAGAACATAGTTGCATTCAGCTCCCTGTTCCAGATCAGGACTTAAGGACTTTAAGGAGTTTCACAAAGATGTTTGCCAAGAATACGCACAGGACACTTAGTCCTGACACAGGCGCCAGAAGAAAAGTAAGAGGATGGCCTGAAAGACGAGAAGACAAACCTGAGATACCTGCTGTACCTGTCCAGAATCCTGAGATAGCACCTCCTGGCCTAGAAGGATTTGGCTACATCGTACAAACCATGCGAGCAGCCATGAAGCCAGCGGCAAGTTTTGACGGCAAGACAGCCGTAATTAATTTCCTGGAAAAGCTAGACCCCCACTTCATGCTATATCCAATTCACGAATTTCAGAAAGTCGCTCTTGCTACCAGCGCTTTGAAGGGCCAAGCGCTAAGTTGGTTCAAGTGCATTTGAAAGAATCTCTTGGGGGAACCAGGAAGCCCCACATATGCGTATGAAAATTTCAAAAATTCCTTGGTGAAAGCATTTCCTGTAATACGAGATCGAGCCAGACTGGAAGCGGAACTTTTTAGTCGATACCAAGAAAAAATAGAAGATTTGTCTAATTTTATTTTGAGAAAAATTCAAGTTTTCAAGCTTTTGTATGGAAGTCGCCCGGATCCTGAAGTTATTCAAATTATACTTCCTAGGCTACTGCCCCAAGTTCAAGATTTCATCGAGCTAAGAAACCCAACGACGTTAGACAGATTATTTGAGCTCGCAGTACAATTTGAAAGCCGAAGAACAGCCGACAACGAGCGACGTCGCCAATTTGAGCGAAGAAGTCAGTGGAGTTCGCCAAGACCCCAGCAGAAGCAAAATCAAAGTTACGGGAATAAGGCGAAGCAATGGCCGAAGAAAGATGTGTCTCCTAAATCGAGCGGCGAACGAAGGGAATTCAATAGAAGAACAAGCAAAGATTCCGAGGGCAACCAGAATAAGAAGAATTTAAACTAAGATGGATTTCTTCAAGGAAGGTGAAGAAGTCCGAAGCAGCGCAAAACCCTTCCAAAATCAATTTAAACACCGTGGTCGTGAAGAATTTGAGTTTACCGAAGATTGAAATTTTAATTAACAACATACCGGCGACGGCTCTCTTAGATACAGGAGCCCAAAGCAGCTTTATATCAGAAAGATTTTTCAAGAAGCACTTTCGCCGTTACAGAATTTTTAGTGCAAGAGACACGGATGTCATAGCGGCCCAAGGAGAGAAGTGTAGCTGTTTAGGCAAAGTTCCGTTGTTCGTGCGTATCAAAGACGAGCAGGTAAAAATTTTATTTTATATTGTGCGAAACCTGCAAACATGTATTATTCTGGGTGTGGACTTTTTTAGTTTGGCAGAAGCAAAAATTGATTTCAAAGGGGGAGAGTTGACGTTAAATATGAAACCAATAGAAACCAAGAATGATAAGCCCCCGAAGCTGGACTTGCAGCATCTACCGGCAGAAGAAAAAGAAAAACTCCAGGGCGCCTGGTAAGTGACTTTTCGAATTTATTTAGTGATGTACCGGGTTTCACATAGGTCGTAAATCATAGTATTGAAACGGGGGATGCTCAGCCAGTTAGGCAAAAGGCCTATCGCTACGATAAAGTCAAAGACGAAATAATTGAATATCATATTAAAGAGATGTTAAAGAATAAAATCATCACGCCAATTTCTAGCAGTTATGCTAGCCCCGTAGTCCTGTGTAGGAAAAATAATGATTATCCGATTACGCACCCGAAGCGGTGGCGTTTTGCTATAGATTATCGCAAGTTAAATTCCGTCACAAAATATCCCGTATATCCGTTGCCGATAATCGAAGAGATAGTTCGAAATATTTCGTCTACAAAAAACATGACTACATTAGATCTTACGAGTGGCTATTTTCAGATTGGGGTAAAACCCGAAGACGTCCCCAAAACCGCGTTCATAACTAAGTCTAGCACGTACGCATTTCTTAGAATGCCTTTTGGTTCATCCGGCGCGCCGGGAACGTTCCAAAGATGTATGGACATCGTCTTAAGACCGGTCCTTGGTAAAAGCACGTTTATATATTTAGACGATATTTTAATTACAAGTAGTAATCTAGAACAACACTTGCAAGATTTAAGAAAAATGTTTTCATTGTTAAATGAAGCTGGTTTAAAGATAATGCGTCCAAATGTAAATTTGCCGCAAAAGAGTTACGCTATTTAGGATTTAAAATTTCCCAAAATGGAATCGAAACGGATCAGTCAAAAATAATAGCTATTAAAAATTATCCTGTTCCTAAAACAGCGAAGAAGTTATCGTCGTTTCTTGGGATGTGTTCATACTACCGGTCCTTCATTAAAGACTTTGCAAAAATAGCTGAGCCGCTGCTAAAGTTGAAAAGAAAGAAAGCTAGGTTTTCGTGGTCAGCAGAAGCCAACTTGGCGTTTCAAAAATTGAAAGACGCATTGACTCAAGCTCCCTTGTTAAAATTTCCAGAAGGGGATAAAGGATTAGAGATTTCAGCGGACGCTTCAGATTTTGCGATTGGGGCAGTGCTTTCTCAAAATGGTCAACCCGTGGCCCTTTTAAGTCGAACATTAAATGAAACCCAGAGAAACTATTCAGGAACGGAAAGAGAAACTCTCGCAGTGTTATCAGCAGTACATAAGTTTCGTGTGTTCTTTCGAAGTTCTCCAGTAACTGTATATACCGACCACGCGGCGGTCACTAGACTCTATTCTGGAAAAAATTTGTCACCCAGTTTAATAAGGTGGGCTCTTAAACTGCAGGAATATAATCTAATAACTTAACATACGCCGGGAAAAGAAAATGTTGTGGCAGATGCTTTATGCAGAATTAACTTAGATGAAAATGGAAATATAGTTAAGATAGCCATGCTGACATCCAAAGCATTAGATTCTCGTTAAACAATAATAGCCGAAGTCAAAAAAGATCCGGAGTTCAAAAATATATACAATTATTTGGCCGACCCTGAGTCAGTCATCCGGATATTGTGCCGATAAGAAATAGGGCCGCAAATTACGAAATAATTGACGGACTGTTGTTTTATACGAAAACGACTAATGAGAACCATGAATATAGACCGGTTATCCCAGCTAGCATTAGATTGAATGTATTAGAAGAGTTGCACGATTGTGCCATTTCGGCCCATTTAGGTATAAGAAAAACTGTCCAAAGAGTTCGCGAGGCAGTTTTCTTTCCAGAACTGCAAAAGTTTACTAGGGCGTATGTCCAGTTGTGCCCAACATGTCAATTAAATAATTATGTTAATTTCCGCCCGGCCGGGTTTCTAAATAGTATTAAATCAGAATTCCCAAATCAAATAATAGGCATCGATTTATTGGGACCTTATCCTAGAAGTAAAGTTAACAAAAGCCGATATCTTTTAGTTATAGTGGATCATTTTAGCAAATGGTTAGAGTTGATTCCGTTAAAACGCGCGTCTGCAAAAATTGTAGTAGATTCAATTCTAAATAAGTATATTTTAAAATACGGGGCGCCCCTAAAAGTTATTTCCGATAATGGTCCCCAGTTTGATAGCAATATTTTTGAGGAAATGTGTGCAAAACTGGGCATACGTCATCTAAAGATGGTCCCGTATCGTCCGCAGTCAAACATAGCGGAACGGGTTAATAGAAATGTAGTGAAAATCATTCGAAGTTACGTGAAAAATTACCACTCTACCTGGGATAGCCATATAAAT
>KK112226.1:92543-114906 GCA_000611955.2 Stegodyphus mimosarum | reverse complement strand
CTAAGTTAAAAAAAAAATTACCACCCTGGCTGGAATAGCCATATGAATTTGCATTTGCCCTTAGGACCGCCAAACACGATACTACACAAAAAACACCCGCTGAACTGTTTCTTGGAAGAAAAATTTTGACACCCTTAGATAAACTTTTCTTTGTCCAGGAAAGGACAGAAGAATTTAAAATAAGTGATATACAAAAGTTGATACGGGAAGCGACAGGAAATATAGAAGTGGCCCAGAGGAAACAAAAATTATATTATGACCAAAAGCGAAGAGTGGTCAAGTATAATGTGGGAGATGAAGTACTAAAAATCAAGCATAACTTGCCAAATGCCCCAGAAGAAAAAGTGGGAAAATTTTTTCCGCGTTTTGAAGGCCCTTTCGTCATTGAGAAAGTTTCACAGGCAGTTGTTATATTAAAGAAAAATGATGGGCAAAGAATTACTGCGAATGTTGACCAAATTAAACCATTTTATAATCGAAATGAAATGGACATATTTAAAGATTTTTTTCAGGATCCGAGGCAATCTATTCACATAGAAGATTTACCTCAGCGAAAACAGCAGGAACCAGCAAAAATGGCATCAAAAAGACAGAAAAAGAACGCTCCCCCTCAACAAAGTAGAACAAATAAGAGCGAAAAATGTGGATTCAAAATAAGAGACTGACGATGCAGGCCCAAGTAATAAAAGATCAAAACAGAATGGGCAAGGAAAGCCCAAAGTAGCCAAGAGAACTGCGGAAACATCGGAGAGGTGCCTGAGAAGCAAGCAGCCGCGGTTGCAGGTGGAGAATCAACGTCCCGAATGCAGCAGGAACCAGGAGCGAAGGGCCCAGTCTAGCAAACGCCCAGCAGAGCAACTTCCTCCCCAGCGCAAGTAACCCAGAATGGAAAAAGGGATTTCCAAAAGGAAGAGGAAGGAGGAACAAGCGGAAAATGGTCAACAACCAAAGTCAAGGAAACTGGCCCAAGCTTCAACTTACCCAACTTTCAAGGGTTGGGCCAAAAAAAAGATGGCTGACCACAACAAGAAGTATTTCTTATTCCAAAGTTTAGTTAATTTTCGAGTGTACTGCAAGTTGCAGGGTCGATTTTACCTCAAGCGAGGTTGAGTTTTACGCCAAGTGGGCGATAAAGACTTATCTTGAAAGAAAAATTTTTTTGTTTAAAAATTGTAATTCTGCAAAGACTTAAAATTACTTAATTTTTGTAAAGTAGATTCTGAAGCATTGTAAATAGATTAATTTTGCAAAAGCAATGAATTGCTTAAAAAAAATGTCAACTAAATGATTTTGTATTATGCTTTGTCGAAAGACTTGTAAAATTTCTAGAATGAAAAGTCGGAAAATGGAAGAACACGATTTAGTCTATGGACTATTATTTCAGTGTAATGTGATATTTCAGGAATGTACCTTGAGCAAAGAATAGGAAGCACTTGCTGTAAACTTAGAAATTTAACCTACATTTGTATCTCATGAGTGCTATGAAATTGTTAAAGTTTCGTAAAATGTAAATTATGCTAGCAATGCACGTTAAGTGCAATATCAATGTGAATGAAGCATTATATGTGCAAACTGCGAATTGTATGCATGAAAAGTTAAAGTTTGAGTAATTTTAGAATGCAAGTGTTAAATAGGCTCTCCACCAAATGCACTTAAAGCGTTAGACATAAAGCTAGTGAGAACCTCAGGTTTAGCTGGTTATAGGGCGTCTTTTGAGGTTTCGTATGTCAAGTTCTAACTAATGTTAGTCGATTGTAGGTGGGAGATTTGAACACCCCCGAACATAGAAAACCCGCAATGGCGGTTTGCTTTTTATCCAACACCGGTGAGAGAGCATTGGGGGGAAGAATTTAATGGTGCTTGAATGATAATGTGTGTGTGCGAATTTACACGGGTAAGAATAAAGAATGTTACCTAGAAATTACAGTTATTATGTTGTACTAAAATTCCTTTCCTTCCAGATTTTGCTGGAAGGAGTAAGACTTGGATGAAAAAAAAATTTTGAAGAATGATGTAGAAAGCAAGTTTCGTCTGTAAATATTGTTCACAAACAGATATTGCCTTGTAAGGGTTGGCCTAAGTTTAGAAGAGTTAAATTTTGACTATTTGTTTAGAATTGCGAGTTTCAACATGGTCCGTTTGGACCACAGTAGTTTAACTACCGCAATTCTGGCGGGAAGTATGTAAGGTTTTAGTTAAATTAACAAAGTTTTATTTTAATTTAAATCTTTCTATCTCTTCTCATGTTTCAACTTCCCGTCAGAAGAAGCGCGCGTTTTCAGCTTATGCTAATTTGAAGTAGAGCCAAGTACTATTTAAACCAGAGGTAGAAACCTCTCAGTGTGAGAGAGCTTTTAGTCTCAGATCACGGTCATTCTGTTCGACGTTCGCCTGACCAGCTAGCAGTTAAATTCTAATCCATAGTGCTTACTACGCGATTGCTTATTGAAATAAATCCAAGTGCGCTAGTATTAGTAATTCTTGCTACGCACCATTTAGTTAGAGGCCAACTCCGCGATTAGCTCTGTGAGCAAAGATTAATCAAATTTCTATTTAGCTTTAGTTTCAATTTATCTGATTGTTCATTTAGACTCAAGTGTGGTCTTTTACTTTCTGTATCCCTCCCGAGTTGGGAAGTGATTTGTAAATAATATTGATTTAATAAAAGAGGATTTTAAATCCCTTTCAAGTGCAGTTATTATACAACTGAAGCACAGTATCTACAACCAGAACATAGTTGCATTCAGCTCCCTGTTCCATATCAGGACTTAAGGACTTTAAGGAGTTTCACAAAGATGTTTACCAAGAATACGTACAGAACGCTTAGTCCTGACAGTATGATAAATGTTGTTGTTTAATATGCTTTACCTCAGTAGACATTGCTAAAAAGGGTAATCTGGAGAGACATTTTTTAGCTTTACATAACAAGTATCAAACAGATTATCCACCAAATTCTGTACTGAGAAAACATAAAGTTAAGTATCTTAAAACTCAACAAATTAGCAAAGCGTTTTTAAAAAGCCAATTTTTAAAAAGCTAAGGTTGAAGTCACAAGCAATAACTACTGCATCATTCAAAGTAAGCTATCTCTTTTTTAGGGGAAAGAAAATGTAAGCCATTTTTCGACGGTGAATTTGTAAAAGTCAGATTTACTTTTTAATGATTTTAAGAACAAGGGTGAAATTGTTGCTGCAATTCAAGATCTACAGTTGTCTCGAAACACAGTGATGCGACGAATTGAAAGAATGAGTGGGAATGTAAAAGAGCAGTTATACACTCACGTTTGTGAAAATTGCAACACCATGAAGGACTTACGCGAGTGAGCTGAAATTTTCAGGAAATGCAAAGTAGCGCATGATATGCAAATGATTAGAATTGCAAATCCGTAGCGCATGCGTATGCTGAGCAGCGCCCTCTGAACGGCTGATGGATCCGAATAAATAGACGGCTGTAGCGAGGCGTGTATGGTTATCGGTGGTTATCTGCTAGTGGTAAACGTTAACTCAATCTGTACTTATGCCTCGTCGACGAAAGAGAGCGAGATTTGAACAACTTACAGAGTTTGAACGAGGGAGAATCATCGGCCTTCGTGAAGCTGGATTGTCGTATCGTGCAGTAGCCTCTCGTGTGCAGCGTAACAGCAGCACAGTGATGCGCGTTTGGAAGCAGTGGACGGACGAGTGTCGGACAACTCGGAAATCCGGGAGTGGACCCCGAAATGTGACGTCAGCTCGCGATGATAGACACCTGGTCCGCATGGCGCGGACGGACCGTACAGCTTCCTCTAGACAATTGGCAGCACTGTGGTCAATAGCTACAGGTGTTTCATTGTGTGCTTCATCAATTCGTAGACGTCTGCTGCAGTGTGGACTGCGCGCACGGACTCCTTTATACAGGATCCCCCTAACGCACGACCATCGCCGCCTGCGGCTACAATGGGCCAATCAGCATAGAGACTGGCGTGCTGATTGGCAGCATGTCGTGTTTTCTGACGAATCCCGCTTTAATTTGTGGTACCATGATGGCCGCATTCGTGTCAGACGCTATGCCGGTGAACGCCACCTTCCGGAGTGCATTATCGAACGCCACAGTGGACGAACACCCGGAGTTATGGTCTGGGGCGCCATAGCATATCATAGACGATCTCAATTGCTACGAATTGTGGGCAATCTGAACAGCAACCGGTATATCCGTGAAGTTCTACAGCCCGAAGCTGTTCCCTTCCTTCAAAGCTTGCCAGGCGCTGTATTTCAACAGGACAATGCCCGCCCTCATACTGCTCGGATTGTTAAATCCTTCTTTGCAGCGCAGCAGGTACAGCTTCTTCCTTGGCCTGCGTGTTCCCCGGATATGTCGCCAATTGAACATGTGTGGGATGTCATTGGTCGGCGTCTTGCTCGTGATCCTCGTCCTGTTGCGTCTGCAGACGAACTTTGGGTACGCGTACAAACGATATGGAATGCTCTTCCTCAGTCAGACATTCAAACTTTGTTTGACTCCATGCCACGTCGTGTAGCAGCACTTATTGCGGCGCGTGGTGGCCACACAAAATACTGATTCTGATCTCTTGTTCTTGTTTGTTTGCTTTGAACATTTAATCATTTATTTGTACCACTACCACTCAACTGTGTATTAAATTGCATTCAATTATGACGATTCCTTCTTGGTGTTGCAATTTTCACAAACGTGAGTGTATAATGATATTAAGAGATGTTATTGTTTTCCCTTCAGTGTGATGAATCGACAGATATAAGTGATACGGTAAATTACTTGTTTTCGTTCGTACGTTTTTTAAGGATTGCACATCTCAAGAAGAATTGTTGGCTACGATTTCTTTGAAGGAAAGGACTAGATATGTAGACATATTCAAAGCCTTTAAAAATTTTTTCAATGATTTGCAAGTACCACGTTTTAAATTAGTCTCAATAACAACGGATGGCGCAGCTGCTATGATAGGTAGCATAAATGGATTTATAGCCTTATGTCAAAAGAAAGATGAATTCCCTGCCTTGTTAAGTTATCACTGCATAATTCACCAGCAAGTGTTAGCTAGCAAGAGACGAAACACAAAAGAGGTAATGGACATATAATTTAAAATTGTTAATTCAATTCGAGGAAGTTCTTCAAACGGCGTCTCTTCCAACTGCAGCTCGAATGAAGGCAAACCTGAATTATTACTAGATACAGATGTCAGATGGCTAAGCAGAGGTAAATTTTTGCAGCGATTTCGTGATTTATTGCCTGCAATTATAGATTTTCTTCTCAAACAAGACGAAAACTGTGAAATTTGAAATCATGAAACTTGGCTTAGTCACTTAGCATTGCTTACTGATTTTACTTCAATATTAAGTCATTTAAATTTAGAATTAAAAGGTAAAAATAAAACAGTAATTGATATTATCAGCTGCATAGACTCACATAAAACAAAATTTATTTTGCTAATAGGAGAGCTGCAACAAAATAATCTGAATCATTTTTGAAATATGGCGGATAACCTACAACAGCATAAAAATATTATTTATAAGGTCGACAAATATGTCGCGGGAATCCAAAAAATAATTGAAGATTTTGAGATAAGATTCCAGGAGTTTGAAAAAATTAAATAAACTGTGGAATTCATATCTTTTCCTTTTAAAAAAGATTTAAGTATGAAACGCATTAGTCAAAAAATTTTAGACCTATTTCATATGGATCAAAAGGCATTAGAAAGTGAAGTTATAATTTTACAAACTGACTTGATCTTAGAAGCCCGCCCATACTGAAGACTCATTATTATTATCTTTGTAAGGACATACACCTAATTATGATTCCTTGGTTAGGGACATGAAAATTTAGTCTTCCCAATGATGTTAAAGGACACAAAGTAAATTCTAAATATATCTTTATCTGTAGCTACTTTGAATTAATAAATATTGTTAATAATTATCTATGCTCGTTTTTCCCCTTGACATGAGTTTTTGGGATCTTTAAATAATTATTGTTGTTGTTTTTTAAGTAGCTAAGATAAACCTTATATCTATATTTCAGTACGAGGTATGCTCAAAGAGCTATTGATAGATTAGCAAAAAGTAAGCCATGTTATTCTTTCATGATAAATTCTCCTGGCCTCAAAAAATGTGAAAGTGAAATATTGAAATCAAATTATCAGCCATACTGTGTATTTTTATAACAACATTTTAATATTAACGGAAAATAGTACAACAACTTATAAAAAAATTATAGATAGATATTAATTAATTATCATT
This sequence comes from Stegodyphus mimosarum, assembly GCA_000611955.2. NCBI lineage: Eukaryota > Metazoa > Arthropoda > Arachnida > Araneae > Eresidae > Stegodyphus > Stegodyphus mimosarum. Next base: position 108,661 of record KK112226.1, on the reverse strand, counting down.
AATTATTAATTATTAATTAAAGATTAGATAAAAAAAATTAAATTGCATTTTAAGTTAGCAAAAATCATTCTTGAAAAAGTGTAGGAAAATCGAATCTTTTAGGTACCACCCGTAAGGAATGCTGCTATTAAAAGCTGAGTCTGAAAATTTATTTTCTTCATGAGCCTATATCTCTAAATCTTAATAAGTGATTTAAAAAATAAGAAATCGTTTTGAACATATATTTTACTTATGTATCCATACTTCGCTGGAATGAACCTTATACTGAAACACAGTGTATAAACATTGTATGTATTTTACACCCTTCTCCCCCTCTTAGACTATACCTATGACAACAAGTCAATCGCGACATACTTGTAAGATAAAAAGTACATCTTATATACAAAAAAGTTGGCCACCCGTGCTCTATCGTATTAGAACCATAGTCATGTCTGAAAAGCTAGAGGAACGTCGGAAAGAATTTCTGGTAAGATATCCTGTAGAAAAATTCTACAAGAGCTGGCGGTTCAAGAGAAAGAGTAAAATGGACGGTACTGTTCAAGAGTTGCATACCATGTCAGCTCCAAACATTAATGAAGAGTGTTTTCTTCTAGGCCTGTGATGCCATAAGGATTAACATGCGTCCAAAGGAAAGAAATGTGGTGTTAAACTCACCCGGACGTGCTAAGACGTATCTGGACGTTTCATCAGCGACTAAGACCTACGAAGAGAAATCAGGATTGCCGGGGCTTTCAGGCTTTCTTTAGGCCCAGGGTAAAAAGTTAACATGCAGAGAATAATCGGCCGGTTTCAATGCTTGTACTCTCTGCAAATTATGTGAATGCATTTCTTCCTCATTTAAAGTATCCCAAATAGTTGGTTAGCTCACATCCTCTGGTACTTATAGCAGGATTGTCATCAAATAGTTACATGCATTGCAGCTTCTTCCACTTTAGAATTTTATGATGCCTCTTCTAGTCCACATCATGCCTATAAGCACGAAACGATCCATTCTCGCATAGCTCCTGGTTAATAAGTTCGAACGCTTGATGATTCGGCAGCTGTCTACTCTGAAATAGTTCTTAGTACATTCATTGAACTGTTGCTCTGCCCAGTTTCCACTTGCAGGCTCACAGAGAAAATGCATACTAGTGACATTACTTTCTTATAGCAACGCACGCTGCTTGAAATTCGCATAGCTTCTTTGCAACAAGAGGCCCCTTTCATTTACCGATCTCAAAGCTCCCTTTCGGCACATAAAAAATTTGCTTGTTGCAATATCTGCCTATTTCGGTTCCTCTATATCTTGCCAGATATTTAACAATTATCCCGTATAAGATGCTCAAAGCCTTAATCAACGACAAGCGCAACTCTTTTCCTCTAGGCCACAATGAATTTGTGAACCTGATCTAGACTATATTCAGATCAGGAAAATTAGTTCCAGAACTGTTATGACAATAAGCAAAACCACATATTTTTGAAAACTTAATGGTCACAAATCATCACAAAGATCACAATGAAACGTTGAAGATTAAACTTTGGAAGCTGAAGGAATATTCCATTTTTATGTCTTTTATACCAATACCATTAACACAGATTACGAAAGATACTCAAAGAATTTTTCATTTTGACGGATCTAGTTAAAAGGTACAGAATGAGTCAAAAACATAGTATGTTAAAACAAGGTTTCAAATATTTTTTGAAAAATAATTAAATAGTATTTGACTTTTCTTACAAGCCATACACTAGGGCTAAAAAATTGAAATATCTTAAAATTTATTAAAAATACGGTTAAATAAGTATTATATTACGCACTTTTTGGATGCAAACGAAAACGTAATGGTCATAAAAGTACTGGTGCACACAAACACATCTTTTTTTTTAAACTGTAAAAGATAACAATGAGTTATTCCTTTTCTTTTTATGACTTTACGAATCTTAGGCATGGATTTCATAAAGTTTTAACAGAGATTTGCCTTGTTTTTGGCTTATACTACTGTGGTTAGTTTTTGATTAAGTTAATGTCTGTAGGAAATTTTAAATTCATAAATGCTGTTTTGCAAATTATCCCAAATACGCTAAAATAGGATTGAGATTTGGACTGTGCAGGCATTTTGACAGTTAAGTGGGCGATTATATTAAGTTCACATGTTGCAGACAGAGATCATTGTCTTAATAAAGTTGTGAAAATAAACCCAACTTTTGTGCGCTTTTCTTCAAGGTTTGATTTTATAATATTTAAATATCCGAATTTAACAATTTTGCCATCAATAAAATGTCGATTTCGAACGCACTAAAACATACGGTCACTTCCGCCATGTTTTACAAAGTAGGATTTTTTTGTTTAATGAAGTTCAGTACTGAGGACTTGTTTGACATTTGCTTTCCATCATTCATTTAAAATACTGAATTTACTTTCATCTATAACTGGTACTGAATTCTAAAATACTTGAGCCTTTTTAATATTGAATTTTGAGAAATTTTTGCGAACTAATGTAAACTTAGTTTTAGGATACTGGTGACTGAGTAGAATTAAGACTGCTCAGCGATAATAGTTTTTCTCGAGTTCGAATCCCGGTTAATAGACTAGCTGCATAAGGTTTTCAAATTTTTCTCATAATTAAATTAAGCGATACTGTACTATTCGTAAATAAGCCCTCCACGAAGCCTAGTTTAGGTTTAGGTTTATTTGACTGTAGCAAAGCACTCGAGGGCTATCCGCCTAAGAAGAATGATGCCTTCGCGGAGGACTTTCTAAGGGAAACTGGCTCGTACGTGTACACGTTACATATAGGGGAAAACTACTAAAACGCCCATGCAGCCAGCCCGTTCGCCCGGATTCGGACCTCGAATCGATACCAGTGTTTAGCGACTTTACCGCTTAGCCGCTGGTGAGCTCCATCCACGAAGGCATGCCTCTTTTTAGGCAGACAGCTTTCGCCTGTTTTTTCAAACATTTTAACAAAGTTTATTTTGAGGATGGTTTGCATTTCTTTTTCTCGCATTTTAACTGAAGATATTCTTCACTCTGTTTTATGTTTTTATAACTTTACTTTGTGTTTTGTTTTTTGTAAATTTAGAAAAAAATATTTTATTAGAAATGCCCGTAGTGCAGTTAATAGTTTTTCCCGAAATCCAGATTTGTATTTTATCTATATATTTTAAGCACTATCTAACATATACTGCGAGAGTGTTTCTCTATGGCTAAGAAGGTTAGAAAACAGCCGTGAAAACTCCACTAGCAGTGAACAAAGATTTATTTTCACGCTAATGAAATAAAGTCCGTCATCAGCAATTGAATTTTGTTTTCTTCCGCAATTCTTATTTTGTTAAATCAATTATGCCAAAAGCAAGCTACCTACTACAGAGAAGAGGAGCCTTCATAGATGTTTCTCTAAAAAAACTGTCTCATATTCACACTGCACATGGAATATTATGAAAATACCCATACAAAAGGCTCGTTTCCTGGCATACGAACGGGAATCGATGGTCACCGGTGGCTGAAATATGACCACTAAAGACAGTAGTTTGAGTCATGTTCATCCACCGGGTTAGCTGGATGGGCTTTTTGAGGTTTCTTAAAAGTAAAGTATCTTATTTAGGTTTCTAAAAAGGAAGTTTCTTAACAGTAAGGAAACTATAAGATAGTTTCCTTCAGAAAGTTCTCCATGAAGTCATTCCAGTCTTCAGACAAACAATGCTTCTGTGCTATAACATAGGCAATTAATTAAACTGCAACTTGAGTTGCAGTACCAGTGTTCAATGGTCTTATCAATTCTGGCAGAGATTCACTTACCAGTTGTTGAAATAAAGTAAACATTACTCAGGATTTCAACAGTACTCACTGCCTATCCTGAAATGTTTCAGTAATATTTGAGTCACCTATATTAAAATTTCTATAAATATGAAAAAGATGAGGAAAAATACATTCTTTTTTTAATCAAAAATGTACTTTTAGCAAATAAAATGCATTGAAATGAAAAATACTTGAAGACAAAAACGGATAAGGAAGACGTTTTGTGAAAATAATGCAGAAGTAAAAAGAAATTTTGTATTAAACTTGAGAAAAGCGGTAATGTAACACTCGAAATGCCACGGCATGCATAAGATTGTAAAACAATTATCTTTGCTTCGGCGTTTAACTATGAAGGAACCTTTAAAGAGGGTAACATGAGAGTGATCGACAAAGTACTTTCTGGCAGCACTCACACTGTGGTTAGGAATGCCAACATTGCCAACCTAGGGGCAAACAACAGACAGACTAAGATGCAGACTTCTTACAAGTCGATTTACGTGAAGCTATGAGGAAGAAATACCAGATTTTCTCAAGAAACAGTGGTATTTATCAGGCCGCATGTCGCTATTGTAGCGTTGGCAACATTTTTTGAATTTGATGGAACAGCTTTAAAATAATTTCTTTATAATCCAGACTTAGTTCCAGATGATCTTTAGACATTTTAATGCCTAAAAGACAATTGTCTCAGAGAAAAGAGATTCTCTTCAGATAAGGAAAAGAAAACAAACGTCTAGGCTGCAATAAAAGGGATGACACTAAACTAGCTACTTTTAGTATAGTGGTTAGGGGAGCCTACTGCGGTACCAAAGGGCCTGGTTCGAATTCCAGAGAAGGCATGGCTGTTTGTAAATGTGTAGTGTCTTTAGGTATTCTAAATATTTGGCTAGTTGAAAGTCCTCTCGTATGATTTGGTGGTAGAGGGTAGGAGAACCCTCGGACTCTCCATTGGATGCTTTCCTTCAAGATTGAGGTAGAAGTCAATCTCCTTGAGGCTCTGACAACCATTCTTCCATGAAATACATAAACCAAAACACAATAACAAAACCGTTATCAAAAGTAATAATTCATTATGAATAAATTTAATCTGAAAAAGAATCAATAGCTTCTGAATATAAGAATCAATCTTAAAAATTTCTTATTCATGTAGGGTCTACTTACTTATCTGCTGTGTGATAACTGGAAGTGTAGTAACTGCACAGAGGAAGGGTTAAAAGTACCCTTTATTACATTCTTTACAAATTTACAATGCGTCAGCTCGACGCTAACAAACTACGCCTCTTCTCGGGCGGTAACTGAAATCAGTAAGAACTGAAACTCAAAATTTGAAGATATTCACAAGTAGTAGAATCACGCTACAGGGCTAAGACTATCCTGCTTCCTAAAAGAGCGTTGAAAATCTAGTGGCAGCAAAAGTAATAGCTGTTACGCCACGTTTAACCAGCAGTAAATGCTAAGCAGAAGCTCACACTACAACAAGCACAGAGTTCGCCCACACTCTCTAACTTTCCCTTCTAGAACTTGGTATTTAAACCTTTTCTCCCACTGGTAGAATATGCATTACTTCACGCGCGATACCAAGTTTAAATATTCTGGCATTGACAATTAGGAGAAATGAAGGCTTATAGGAAAGGAACTTCAAATTAAATTAAATTGATTATTTAAAATAAATATAAATCCCTACAGCGATTAATATAACAATGAAATGCACTGGAAATATTTTTACTCGTTATTTGAAGCTAAAAGGATGTTTTTCTTCCATTATGGAAATTGTTGTAACAATATTATTAAACAAGATACTCTACTGAGAAAAGAACATCCCTTAATTTTTAAACAGGCGGTTTATTTTTACGCAAATTAACTTTCAGCCAAACAGTCTTTTCATTATTTCCCTTTTATTACTTAAACTTATTTTGTATTCGTAACTTTTTGCATTGTTAGTCTTATTAATGTACTATTTATTAAGACATACCGAATTTTTATTCTTTCACGGAAATTAAATTTACATAGAATTTGTTGCAAGCCGGTGGATTTTTTACTTACTTATTACGTGCTCTGGCCTTAGGCAGTACATGAAAAGGTAGGGATGCCCGTGGAGTTCTTTTTAAGGAAAATGGCTCGTATCCATGTTACCCATGGGGAAAACCACGAAAACGCCCATGCATTCAACCCTTTCGCCGGAACGCGAGCCTCGGAATAAACTACCAGTGTTCAGCAACTTTTACCGCTCAGTCGCTGGTGGAATACAGCCGGTGGATTTGGCGCATAAAATATAACAGCATAGCCAACATCACGTCCCCTTCCACAATGCATTTTACACTGAGTTAAGTTTAATAAAAGTAGATATAATTTAGTTTAGTTGAAAAGCTGTTATTTTTATTATAAATCATATACTAACAGTGAAATGATAAATATTAGGCATCCGGTTTTCAGCTGACGATCTGTTGCTGGATATATATTTGAACAAGAATTAATAAAATTAAAAAGGTCTTTAAAAGCTAATAAACGGGAAGTGAATAAATGTAAATTTCTAATGTAGCTTTTTGTATATAAATTAATTTCGAGGGCATTGCACTGGACGTCTGCTTCCTATTGACTGTCCCTGTATAGGGTTGTTGGTTTGAAGACTACAGCTTTGTGTTACTTACTTTCAAACAAATTGGTTGCGGAATTTTATTTTGCAGCTAAATAAACTTGTGTCATTTAGTCTTTTTTGTATACCAGTATGTCAAAAAGGAATTATGACTATTTTGACCACCCGTGGGGTAAAGCTGATGCACCTGAAACTTTTTCCGGAAAAGTATTCACGGATCCACCCATATTATATCTCCAACTGCCTTTATCAAGAGCGAAGAAAAGTTATCTGTTCCTTTGAATATCGAGGAATTATTGCTAAAGGAAAACGGATGGGGATGCTGTGGTATTCAGGATAAAACTCCTCGAGAAGACTGGAAGATCACCAACCTCTAAAATCTGAATGCACATCTTGAATCTGAAGTGTAAATGAAGAAGGTGACGGAAGACATTTCATCTTGTTTTTGCTTTTTTTAATCTCCATTTAATTTACGTTAGAGTGTAGGTATTCCGCTGCGGGAAGTCGTCGTGGATTCCTACCGCGATATAACCGGGCAACCTCGAGTTTTTTCAATTCCATTTTACTCTAACAAACCGGGAAGTAGCATTTTATCAATTCCTAAGCAATTCTTTTTTTTTTTACTTCGGAAGCAACGACTTTCATGCAGGTCCCTAACCTCTTTATTGATTTGGACCCAATGTCCTTTTAAACATTTCATTAAGACGAAAGTGAGAACTCGTTGTATGAAAGTTAATGAAAATTAATTGAATGACAAAGAAAAAACGTGCCACTTCTTTTGACATGGGATTTGATTATGCAATTACCATTGCAGGCATATTGTCTGAATGGAAAGGTCATTGCTTATCTGATTATATATTTCCAATGACTTTCCCATTTGTCACTGATGTTTTATAATTCACCGTGATAAAAAAAATGAGAGAGAGAATGATTTTTCAAGAAGATACTGTTTTCCGACTTGAGGTTTGGACTGGTTTGTTTGGCTTATGGCAAAGCACTCGAGGGCTCTCTGCCTAAGGAAATGAATGCCTTCGTGAGGGACTTCTTAAGGGGAACTGGCTCGTATACATGTTACACATGGGGGAAAACCACGAAAACGCCCATGCAGCCAGCCCGTTCGTCTGAATTTAAACCCCGGACCGAACTTCCAGTGTTCAGGGAAAACGTCCTAAGAGAAAAAGTTTTGGCTAATACATAGAACACTCTGAGGCTAAATTTGCTTATATCTGCTTTTCTGGTAGAAAATTCAAAAATTTTCATTTTATGTAACTTTTCATTAAAACATTCTAATTTTTACTAAATCTATTCTAATTCTAATAAATTCTAATTTATACTGAATTTGTGAACGCACGAGGAGAAATTTTGTTTCCAAAGATAACATATAATTCATACAAATTTGCCTAAAATTATATCCAGTAATCTTAGAAGTACTCGCCTTTAATTAACCACTGCAGAAATGTTTGAAAACTTTTACTTTTTATGAAATGCAGCATACCTAGATTTTATGTTTGTACAAAAAGCATTATTTATTTGTTAGAGTGAATGGATATTGCTAACTGCTTCAAAGCTCATACCTGCTTCTTAATAGATTTTTTTCGCATATTAAATTTACTTTTAAAAGGTATTTCTTCTTTATTTCAGTGCTTTATTCATGGCTAATGGCTTAATTGTCAAAAACCAAACATTTGTAAATGAATATATAATAATGTTCCAGTTCAGCCTTCTTTCGCTCATCCAGAACCAAACATATTATCGCTTGAGCGTCATTTTCAGCTCAGCCTTCATTTGCCAATCCTCATGTATAAACGTGAAGGAGGTTATGTTACGTAATGATGATGAGTTTCTTATAAAAAGGAGGGTGAAAGAAGATTTAAGGGCGCATTTAAAGGAGCACTAAAGGAGCATGTCTACATATGAGGATATTTAAGGAAAAGTGCAGAGGAGGATGAATTTGTTATATAGGTACCAGTGAACAAAACAGGTCATTGTTACATGAAGGAGAGTGAGTTTAAGATTGTTCAACCTTATATTTTATATTAGAGTAATCACTTGATCTATAGTAGTCTATCTTCGCAATTTACCTTTCGTACACATTGCAGTCTTTTGCCATCTTTTTCCCGTATTAATTAGTTGCACTATAATATATTGCTTACAATAAAAGTTCTTTTTAAAGGTCTTAAAAAATATTCTGGTTTATTCCCAAGGGGCCAAAACCCCTTTAAAATGCATTTTCTAAATGAATATGTCTATAAAACATGTCTATAAAATTTTAAATAAATAAATAGTCATATGTAAGTTAGTAGAGACTAGTTGCCTTTCGAATCCGGGAAACGTAAAAACTCATGTCCTCACAGAAATTCCAGCCACAGATGTACTAACCATTTATTTACACGATGACAGCACGCACGAGGTAATGTAATAATTCCTTATAATTATAGAAGGTGTTAAAACAACAAGAATTAACATTAATATTCATAAATTTGCAGGACTAGTTTCGAAGGCTTAAATATAAAACCTTCTTCTTCAGCTGCAGAAATGCAGTTGTTTCATAATTTCTTATAAGTTCCTTATAAGTATCCTTATAAGTTTAGAGGATGTTTTGCATTTTGAAAAGTTTTGCATGTACAAGGGATGAGGCATAATATGCTATATATATCGTTGAAAGCGCTGTTTCTACATTCTTTCATTTATAAAATGGGGAGTAATACGGAGACTGTGTATGAATGAGATGAGGATATCTTCCACATTGGGCTCAGCTGGGAATAAAATCAGAATTGCTTTTTTTTATAGGTAAGTGTAGTTAAAGTCTACGGTATTAAAAAGTACTTAAAAATTGTACAAGATTTTAAAAATAGAATGGAATTTCAGTTATTCCGACTATGGCTATTAGAAACTCCAAGTATCGTTATTTCGATCGTTTATTCTTCCCAAGTTAAGCTTATTGTAAATTTAGTTAGATATTTTTAGTTTTTTCCTTTGATTTAAATAATATAAAATAATAGCGTAGTACAACGTATTTTAAGAATCTATTAAATTGATTTACATAAATATATATGACTTGTAGTTTAATCTTCGGTGTTCAACAATTATGTAGCCTCCAAGCAATAATGAAAAAGCAGTTGCGTACAACATACACATGTATTCTTTTTTAATGCGTTAATCATTGTTTAATCGCAACAGAAGTTTCTTTAACATAAATCCCTAAATAAATGTTGCGACGTTATGTCAGTTCCGTCCATACACCACGAAATTTTGGGCTATAATTCATCCTATAACAATCCTATAATACATCCTATAATCCTATACTTATGTTCTATGTCGTATAATACATCTATGATCCTACATCCTATGTCCTCCATACTATGATGCTACATCCTTTGTCCTATAATACATCATAAGTGCATTCATTTGGGTATTTAGCTTTAGAGCCTAAGCAAATGAAAATTAATTTCATCGTTTTAATTTAAATAGAAGTAGGCTGGTATAGGCCAATAAAAATACTCCGCTGTTTAATCTTGTCGGGAAAACCGTTGTTTGTTTATGAGAAGCTATCACATTCTGTCTTTCGTATTCGTGTGATTCGACTCCCTACGATGATGCATTTCGTTTATCATGCATCTCGGCTCCAAAATATCTAAAGTCTTTACAGTGGCGCCCTAATTAAAATGTAGTGGATGATAATTCCTCACCATCTGGATTTGGTCGACTGAGTATCGTGCCTCTCTACTGTCGCTCTTTTAAGTGGGGAAAAATATAACGGCTTCAAGCATAACTGCACATAAGCCATCCAGGCAGTGGTGAAGAAACAAAAATGCCGGAGAAAAATATGAGAAATCACAGCACATTTCCGAGCTTGCTCTCTTGCTGTAAGCAGCACATCCAAATAGTAAATGGAAGATCCGCGGCTCGTATCCCGGCAAGGGTGCAGTTGCTTTCTCACGTTTCTCACTCCAGAAATTCTGGACGTCTGTTTAGGATTTAAGAACAGAAGTTTTGCTTTTTGACTGTGTATTGTTTCTTCCCTCATTTTATATTTTTGCGTGAAATAGAATACAATAAATAAAATGAGAAATTCCCTCATTTGCATTACTTTACAGTAAATATATAGAACATTTGGACTGCAGGATAAAGACCGGATTTATATGCATTTTTAAAATATCCATATGAGCTGTGATCCCAGACAGTCCAAGTATTTGAGGTTCTATAGTAAATCTTAAATTAAGAATGCTAAATAAACCTGAATTCTACTTGAATTAAAATTTTACTATCAAATGGTGCTTAACTAGAAAGAAAAACCTGGTGGATATTTTTTTTCCTTCTATCTCAAGAAAAACTTTATAGCTGTTCATAGACAAACTAAACAAAGAAAAATTCAATTTAATCGCACAGAAGTCGTTGGTTAACTCTCTTGTTTCATATGTTGCTTAATGTGATACGAAGAAAGGAGACAAAATTCTGTTTTATAACATTTATCAAGTACATGGGAAAGATTTAGCATTAAGTTCTTTACTATCTTTTTTTATACTTTTCAGTAAATCATTTTCGATATTTTTATTGATTTATCTGTTTTTCTTCCCAATCAAAAACATTCAGATTTACCAACTAAAAATAGTGGCTCATTTAATACTCCCCTATAGGGTTACCGTAAGCTGATTTCTAATAGTGGTATCCAAGATTCTCTCATTTATGATGACCATTAAAATTTGAATTTTTACATCTCAGCAATAGCTTATTTCGCGTTTGTACAAGATGTGATAATTTAGAAAATATAATTTAATTCATCATATAATTTAGTTAGTTCAAGCATAAAATTTAACAACCACAATTAAGTTAAAGGTATTTCAATAGTCCGAAATTTATTCCAAACTAGCTTTATTTTTGAATATTTCAAAGAATACCATTTTTGTCTCCAGGAAAGCTATCAACATATGAGCACCAATTTTTATTAAATTGGTGCTCATATGTTGATAAGTATTTTTAAAAATATGTATAACTTAATTTCAACTCATTGGGTATATTTTGGTAAGTATTAGAAGATAAGTACTTGACTTGTCCATATTTTAGAACTTTTCAGAATGTCAAAATTTCTAGACTTAATACATCATTATCTTCTAATGTTACTTAGTGATCCTCAAAAGGCATTTTGATATAAGTTCGCTTGTCATGTATTTAAAAATACCTGCATATATCTAACCAAACTGAAAATGTATTTAAATTTGCAGTTGTTATTGTTTAGTTCTTACGAATATCAGATTCTAAAATATTCATCATAATGCAAATATATCAAACTGTATCTGCTAAAATATAATTGTGAAAAGAAAAAATAAATTGAAAAAGTGTACAAAAATTTTATAATAAGAAAGGTTTTCATCACACACACACATATATATATATATTATCACACACACACACATACATGAGTGTGTTGAGCATAATCTTTATTGGTGGACACGAACTAATTATCTAAAATATATATACGCACACCGCAATTTTATGTAGAGTATCACATTTTATATAAAGGCGTAGCTAGTAAGACGACAATGCACAGCAAAATGATACAGCGTCGAAGCGGCAGCACAGCTGCAAGCTAACTGCGCATTTATCCAATATGGCAGTCTATTAAGAGAAAGGTTTTGGTTTAAGTTAGAATGGTTTCAGTTATCAGAGTTCCGTCCTCAGCGCTACGCAAGCTCTGCGGCATACAGCAATCTAGAAATGACGCAATCCAGAGGAGTTGCTACGATTTTTAGACTACAGTGGGAGAATTAAAGGGTTACCGTTAGTTTAAATTATAATTTGTAATAACATTTTTTTAACATTTTTTAATATGTAAATCCAAATTATAATTTAAATTTACATTTTTACATTTTTCAATATGTAAGTGAAAAATATGTAAATTCAAATTATAATTTAAATTTGCGGTAACCCTTTAATTCTCCTTCTCCAGTCTAAATATCGTAACAACTCCTCTGGATTGCGTCATTTCTAGATTAATCTATGCGACAAAGCTTGCGTAACGCTGATAACGTAACTCTGAGAACTGAAATCATTCTAACTTAAACCAAAACCTTCCCCTTTATGAGCTTCCATATTGAATAATTGCGCACTTTAGCTTCTCTCTCTATGCTGCGTTGACGTAATTTCGCTGTGCTTGTAGAGACATTAGGTTATTTCGAAGCATCAGACATGAAAAATGAGCAACGCCTTCGCCGGGAATCGAACCACGGACCTCTAGGTTACGCGTCAAGCATGCAGACCACTACACCACGAAGGCTTGCGAAGAAGGCGGGAAAAATACCTTATATGCTCACTTGCTATCAGAATAGTATCAAAAATGTAAATGTTCTTGAAGAGGCACAATTAAAGTGCCAAATGAGTTCTGGCCACAAATGTCAGTTTAAATAAAAATATAATTAAAACTGCCAAATTTCTTAGTCATTGTGAATTGGCATTTTAGTATTCTTCTTCTTCAATATGGATCTACGTTTCTACTTCTCAGTATTCCTACATCAAAACTTGTCTGAAAATTGCTATTATTACAGATATACATAACATGCAGATAAATAAGCAATTAGTACAAAAAGAAAAAAGAAATTTATTTATTATTATTATTTTTTTAATTTTAGATATTATCCTATCTGATGAAAATTACGTAGGGCAATAAATTTGTCTCATGTTAACTGGAAGAGGAAAAAATTCAAGCCGGAGAAGGAATTTTTTTTTCTGAAGGTATATTAAAGTTAGGAAAATGTATTAAGTGGAGTAACAAATTACAAATAAAAACTCCTAATCACCCTATGTTTAATGCTTCAAGTAGCATTAAACATTTTCAAGGGGTTAGTATTTAAAGCATTAAACCCGGACGATTAATGAGCGTGGAACCAACGTTTCGTTCTTCCTGCCATTATGCGAATCAAACCGCTGTTAATAAATTGTCCTCAAATGCAAAATAATATTTTTAATAGTCTGATAATGCTAACCACGAGCTGTTGTTTGGGAGACTGTTAGTTACAAGCAAAGAATAAAAGCAAATTCAAAATCAAACTAAACCGAAATACGAAAAATATTAAAACTTAATACACATACAGAAAAACCTATAAAAATGTGTACAAATACATTCGAAAACGTTATCCTTTTTTGATCAAATATAAAAGCGCACGAATGAGTCTTATAAACACCATTAAACAGAGCGAAGCTCATGAACCTGAGTATATATAACGATGAATCCAAAGCACATTTATAAATAAAATAACCCAAATAACACAATTAATTTTCTATCATAATCTAAAGGATATTATATGCGAAATAGGATTTTGACATCATTTCTCTTAGTTATTCATTTTTGAAGACAAAGTGTTGTTAACATTTTCTCTAATGTGCATAGTACATCGTTTCAGAAACGAATGCTGTTTATTAATCATATTAATTGTAAAATTTTCATTATTAATAAGAATTACATGTATTTTTTTCAACAGTTAAGTTTTTTGCACTAATATGCAATGCGTTGTTATTATTTTGAAGGTACGGATCTCATGTGCAGAAGACTGGCAACAGTTTTCAAAGCCTGCTGTTTGACAGGCTGCGAGAATGCTTAATTATAAGTAACACAGACGGGGTATATAATATGAAGGTAGCATAACGGGAGAGTGGCTCTTGCAGGCGAGTAGTACAGCTCATATGCAGGTAAAATATACGTAGAAATATAAGTAAACTAAAACGACTCATTCAGAAAAAAAAAAGATTAATTTATTTCATTTGTTTGTACAAAGTTATTTGAAGTTCCTTTCCATTTTAAACATGTATCACTGCTTTTAAAATGACGTAAATATAGACTTGTGGCTTTTGGAAAATGTAGTTGAGGTTCTCGAACTTTCCTGAATTCTAATATGCGGTTCTTACTGACATAAAGTTTAGCCACACCTGCATATCCGTTTCGAATATCTAGACACTTATAATTCAAAATCTCAGATTTGTACAAAACTGGATATGGCTTAAGAAGATAATATTCCCATATGGATTAAGAGGATAATATTCTGAGTTTAATAATATAAACTGGTTTAAGAGGATCACTTTCTTTAGTATAAATTCCTATTGTATTATGTCATAGTATAAATAATTTAAGTATCAGAGTATGAATATTGTTAAATTTTCATACTCCGCTTAACCGGGAGCGGATTAGTCGGCCTGTCTAAAAAGAATAAAGTTTGATTGTTGTGGAGCGTTAGAAAAATTAGTATTGCAAATTATTATCGTAAAAGAAAACTGTCATACAGAAAATTCAAAAAGGAAAAGAAAAAATGTCTGTCATAACAACTGTGATAGCTGATAATGTCTGTCAGATGAACAGCTCAAAAGAAAAAAAGTTCAAACCACATTTTCTACACGAGTTTTGAACATAATAACGTTTTTCAAGTTCTCTAACAAATACTGTTCTTTACTGCTATTTATAACTTAGTTTCTTCATTCCGTAATGACGTTTACAATGTGCTTTTTTTGGTTTAAATATTAATTTAATTTAAGCATGCGAATGGTATTCTCCAGAAGAAACTGCTTAAAATTAAATTATCAACGGAATTCTTCAGTTAACTATAATGTGGGTCATTAGTTAATTAGTTACCACGTAATACATTAGTTCTAATGATAGTGTTATATTAGTAATTGTATTTATTAATAGCAGTGCATATTAGTTATAATATATCATAATTTGGGTTAATTTGTTAACTCAGCTAATTATAATGCCCTATTTAATGTGTTTCTTTAACTGTCTTGGGATGAACCGTGATTTTGAGTTAACCTTGGACATCGGTTTATTATCCCACTTAAACGGGAGTAATTAACCCGGTTAATCGGGAGAGGGCTGCAGAATGAATGCTCTTATTATTACGATTTGAATATTCTTGTTAGTATATACAGTAGTTTTAAGTTAACTCCTAATAAGTATTATAATAGAGAATTCGTTTCTATGACATAGAATGGTATGAATATTTAGTATTGTACTTACGAAATATAAATAAAATAAATACAGTGGAAATAAGAGCATAATTTTCTTCATATACTTTTATTTGTGTTAGTTCTAGGTTATCAAAAGGAACATATTACTGCCATTCATCCAAATTGTCTTCCTTTATCCAAATGACATCATACACGAAACAGAATTTTGACGTCACTCTTTATGAACCTTCTTGATTGTGTTTACTTTATTCAGTGCTCGTATTATATGAACTCTTTTCAATACAAATATTCTTTTAATACAAATATTTAATACGTTTTCTGGCTATGCTATTTGCGTCTTCTTATAATTTAAAAACTTTGTTACTTGAAGGATATCTATAGAAAATTGCGTAAGTATGCTGCGTACAAAATCAACCAGCATTTCGAAAGCTTAGGCCTATATTGGTGGATTGGAAATGAGGAAGAGAAATGAGTAAACTCTTAAATTAAAAGTTGAAAAATAGCATGCTCATTTTACAGAACTGTAAATCAAAAAGATTCTACTTCTGGGTAAGATTTTCAGAAAAGATACTTCTTTTCTTTGCGTGGTTTATAGTATTTTTACTAATGTTTATTTTAATTTGTTAGCCTTTTAGGTCAATTCTTGTTTCTCTCGCGTTTCCTCGCCAGGATGTAAACGAATTAGGGTGAAGGAGAGTGTATTTAAACTGGAATAGCAAAAAGGTTAGTTAGAGCGTGTTTCGCTATTTAGTGTGCACGTTGATGTTTCTACCAGCTGTTTGAATTCTGAATTTCAGCTTC